>JANRGW010039153.1:0-46486 GCA_024733675.1 Psilopsiagon aymara
TGGCCTCGCTCGGGTCCGCGTCGCCCCTTCGCAGGGCTCCGCGGGCGGGTGGTGCCCAGTGGCCGTGCGGCAGCTCGGTGCGCCCGGCTGCCGGGCTTCGCTTCGCGGGTGGGGGTTTCTGCTGGCAGCGGAGCCTCGGCAGCTGAGGGCAGAACCTGCCCCACGCGCCGGTGGCAGCGCTGAGTCCTTCCGCGAGCTCGCCCACAGAAAGGTGACAGTAGTCGTTGGCTCCGTGAGTACCTTGTGATTAAGACTGCAAAATGCTCTCCGAATAGGTTACAAAACTGAACTGTGCTATTACCTTAGACGCGTCTTAATGAGTGTGATAATCGGCACCATATCCTTCTCTGCTCATCTTTTGGCTAATGGAGTATGGCATCTGCTGGGTTTTGCCTTGTACTTTGAAGTCTATGTTAACCTATGATAGTAATTGTCTTGTCATGTTCACTACATTTTTAATGTGTAAATTAAGCATGTGACTTGAATTCGGATAGTTAGCAGAGGGTTGGCTCTAAGATTGATGATAGTAGATTTATTTGCCCCTAGGCTTATGGGGTTGAACCAGTATCAAAAAGTTTTCAGTTCTCTCTCAAGTTTATCAGGAAAGATCTGGAGGTCTCTTGTTGACTTTCAAAACCGTTTACAGTTGGCAACTTTGCTGGTACTTTCAGCCAAAATGCGATCTGAGTGTGGAAACCAAACTGCATTCTTGTATCTAAAGATGGTCCCTGCAGGTCAAAGCTGAGGCATGTTGGTATGGCCAGAGAACTTCACATGAGCCTGGACTACTACTTTCTTTTTTTTCCTTGCAGACTAAACCTTGTAGCAACGTGGAGTAGTGCAGTCTGGTGCTGCCAGGCCCTGCTCAGTGTAGCTTCCCCCTCTCTGACTGCGCTGTTGGTTTTGAGGAAGTTCTTAATCTCTCTGTGACTCAGTGTCCTAATCTTCAGAATGGCTTAATAAGGCTTCTCACACTTGCCTCCCAGGGATATTCATATCTAATTGATGTTCATGAAGTGCCTTGATCTGGGAGAAAAGAGGGCATCTTGCTTCCCTCATTTCACCACTCTGAATTGGCTGCTAATTATACTACATGGGTAGGAAACAGATTATCCAACTACCAAACTTGAATTCATATGTTTTCATTTATGCAAGCACTCTAAGTAAGTGTAAGATTAGTTTGAAGTATCTGGGGATTTCTTTAAGTGCTGGGGGTTTTATCCTTTCTGGAGGATGCATCTTAAAAATGCGCCTCTAAAATACCGTACTGAAGCATCAGTTAACTTTTGCGTCTGACTCTGGAGATATTACACAGCTTTTCTCTGTGTATTATGAACTCAGTAAACATTTTAAGAATTAAAATTACCTTGACTTACTTAACAGTCAACCCTCCTTGATCTTATTCTTACTCAGACTGAATCTTATGTTCAGTTTCAGTTTTTGACATGTTTCACTTCTTTATGAACTGAAAAAAAGTGCAACATATTTACAAATCTTTGCTAGAAAATACAAGCTGTCTTTAAAGTACAAGTACTGTATTTATCTTTGTAACCACTTTACTTGCGGCCAAAAGCAGTAATTAGCCAGTTTACTCCCCTGACTTGAATCTTGCCCCACCTTCTCGTTATCAGTGCTGCCTCCCATCTCCTCTGGGGCAGATAGCAGAGCCTGCAGTGGCAATAGCATAGGGCTAGGGTGATGGTGTCACCAGTGATGCATGCCAGGAGACATCAGTATTCCATAGATCAGCTGCTGTTGAGTGGACACACCTACTTAAAGCATGGGCATAATGGCCCTTGTCTAGCTAAAGCTTTGGGTTGGGAAATTCTCTGTTCTTTCCCTCTGCATTGGTTTGTCCACACCACAAGGCTGTGTGCTCGGAGACTGCTTTCTGGTGGGGTAGGAAGCTGGGTACCAGCTCATTCAACCCATGCACTTTTCAGGATTGTTGCTGCAAAACATGTATTATCACCCATGTTAGGCCTGTCAAGTTGGTGTCTGACAAAGGTTTTAAAATGCTGCTTGTGATTAGTTAGTGCTGTTATTGTCATAGTCCTGTAAAAATATATTGGAGATGCGGTTTACAATGTGTGGTGGAGGAATGAAGTTCTGATGGGAAACTGAAGGATACTGCATTCACATTCCTCTTGCCTGTGGTCTGCAGCAAGCGATGTGACTTTTCCTGCCCTGTCTGTAAAACTAGGTGAATTCTTAGCAAACCAGTAAACAGAAGTGTATAGAAAAATATCCAGAAATGAGAAGTTACCTCTGTTCAAAATTCTAATTTTATTTTTTTTTTTAGTTGCCTTAGTGCTGCTGTAAAGATGTACTACAGTATAATATTCCTGATATCAGGGTGGTTGTGCTGCTGTTTGTGAGGAGTTCAGATTCTGTTCACTTTTATCTAGAATCTGGAAGTAAGTGTGATCTGTAAAGACTTCATTTTTTCTGAGGTATTCTGAAGCAGAGTTTTGTTGTCTTGTGTCCATGTCCTGTTCTTTGTGCAGATAAGACTGCCTGTTTTTTGGCTGGAGATGTTCTTTACATGTAAGAACCCATCAAATAAGAGAGGTGATTGCTATCCCGTTTCTCCATGAGTATGCTTTAAGCCTTTCACCTCTTTTAGCACATACCTTGTATCTGCTCCAGCTGCCTCACTGCTCTGGTATTTTATAATTAGTATCTTGAAAACTCAAGGGAAAACTTTCAAATGCGGTGTATTTCCCACTGGGACTCTTCCATGTGGATGTAACATTTGTTGTGAGTCCTTGGTAACGTGTATCTGGTTCCTCAGGAGTCCTCCTTTTGATTTCCCTGATGTCAGCAGAACTGTTTTCTAGTGGAAGAGGCTTTGCTTCTTACAGGCAGAGTGTGGTTTGATTCCTTTAAAACAAAGCCAAATTCAGATGACTGAAATTGAGGTCTGCATCCCCTTACAGCCCTGTTTTCTCAGCTTGCTTGCTGTTGTATCTGTAGTCAATAAGCCACAAGGAGGCTGAGGGGTTGCTTTGTGTGTCTGTACAGGTAGCCCACATGCGTGTGTCTGTATAATACACATGTACCTGCATAATACACATTTAGTGTCTGCATTTTGCAAGTGAGCAAGTTGTTTCTTTGATGCACCTTTTCTTCTCAAGCTCTTCTGTGTGAGAAGGCCATTAATTTGAAAAAGGAAGCCTCTGCTCTATGCCTGTCAGGCTCCCTGCTAAAGGATGGCACACTGTTTGCTTTGCTCTTCACTGGGACCAATTTTAGAGATGTTTATACTGCAGATTGGCTTCTTCTGAAGTGGTAATGGTATTCCAGCATGGTATGTTAGACTGTTTCCAGAAAATATAAGGTTCTAAATTAAGGCTGTTCAGTGTCCACTGATTCAGTGACCGTGTAGATATGTAGTTAATATTGCATTGTGACACATTCTAGAAATTGCTGGGTTTATTTTTGACACAGAGAAGATGACTAAGAATAACTCTTTCATCTATGCATAGCTACATTTACAACCAAGTAAAAACTTCCCCAAAGAGATCTTTAGTCATATTTGGACTCCTTGTTCTATGAAAGGAAAAAAATTCAGACTTGGGCTTAAATCTGAGCTGCATGTACTATCATGCTCTCTTCCAGCTCTGAGTTCGTAATGCTCCATTCAGTAAGGGGTTATGTCTTCAGGTTTTTGTTGTGTTTTATTATCACCTCCAAACTGTTATGGGCAATTGCTCTCCTGAGACCTCACTTGGAGTATTGTGTACAGTTCTAGTGTCCCCAGAATAAGAAGGACATGGACATGGAGCAAGTCCAGAGGAGGGCCACGAGGATGAACAGGAGGCTACAGCACCTCTTGTATGAAGAAAGGCTGAGAAAGTTGGGGCTGTTCAGCCTGAAGAAGAGAGGCTGCATGGAGACCTCACAGCAGCCTTCCAGGGTCTGAAGGGGGCCTACAAGGATGCCAGAGAGGGACTTTTCTTCAGGGACTGTAGCAATAGGACAAGGGGTAATGGGTTAATATTTAAAAAGGGGAAGTTTAGATTGGGTATAAGGAAGATCTTTACTGTGAGGGTGGTGAGGCACTGGAATGGGTTGCCCAGGAAAGTTGTGAATGCTCCATCTCTGGCAGTGTTCAAGGCCAGGTTGGACAGAGCCTTTGGTGACATGGTTTAGTGCAAGGCATCCCTGCCCATGGCAGGGGGTTGGAACTAGATGACCGTAAGATCCTTTCCAACCCAAACCATTCTATGATTTTCTGTGTGGGGAGGGGGGCAAGAGAAGCCCCATTCTGTGTTGGGAAAAGTAGACCCTGCCACAACACGAATTATAATAGACATGACTGCCCTAGCTTATATGTAGTCCAAGTTCTGATTATTGTTATTGTGGTGTCCGACTAACACTGGTGTAACCAGGAGGAAACTTGGGTTCATTTCTTCTTGCTTTTTCCCTCCTAGAGCTGAGATGGTAGGATAAGACCTGTTGAGGAGGGAATAGTTGTGAAGACAACCCATGGGTTCACAGGTTACCTGCATGTCTGTTCCCTGACATTTTGCTACATTTTGTTAGCTGGTCTCCAAAATCTTCCTATTTGGGGCCTGACTCCTTCAGGCAGGTGGTTTATATTGAATCGTGTGATAGGAATGTGAGGATTAGATTTAAACTTTTGTTCTTGTCACTGGTATCCTGTCTGCATTGATCTGGACAAACAGTGCCAGCAGTTTCCCCACTCCTGTACTCAGCCAGATTACCAATTTGCTTTTCAAAATGTCTCTGTCTGGTATTGTGTGTTGTGGAGTTTTGGCTTCCTAAAAAGCAGGTTCTCTGGGTCTGTTAGTACAAGATAAATCCTTCTCAGACCTTTTAAGCTTGCAGCTTATTGCCTGTGTAGACTGCAGTAATGCTCAAGGGGGTGTTACAGTTCATTCTTCTGTGTAACTACCATAGCCAAGCATCAAAATAGAATTTCTGAAGTTTTTGTTTGGAATATGCAGGGATGTTTTAATCAACCTTAAATAGTCATGTGGTAATTCAATTGCTTCTCTTAACTCTTTTGCATGTTTTATGGCAGGGTTGGTTTTTTTTTATACAGTGCTGCTTTTGAAAGACTACTTGGTTCAGAGAACTTATTTTGCCATTTTCTTACCTGAATAGGCAACTCCAATGGTCAACTGGAAGGTTTTTAAATCTTCTGTGGTGTTTTTTCCCTAGTCTATCATGTGCAAATCAGATGTGACAGAGGCCAGCAAAAAGCTACTAACAGTTTTGAATGAAGCAAAACAGACAGCAGAGCAGGAGCAGAAGGCAGGTTTTCCTCTCTCTTTGAGAAGACTTGGGTTTGGCAGATAGCAGAATTCTTTTTTGCATGTAATCGGATGAGAGTGAAGCGGAGTGACTGTAATCTGTGTTACTGGCTGAGGTGAGTCCCATCTGTTAGTGGTGTTAGGGATGTGCAATACCCTTGCTCTCTAAACTTGTGCAGCACAGGAGGATTTAGAGTAACAAATGCAGTCTCTAAAGGCAGTTGCTAAAAGCAAGGGAGAAGGTCATGCAGTGCAGTACTGCATGATGAAAAAAACCCTCTCATTAAGCCCTCTGGTTCTAAATGAACTTTACAAGATGCTGGGTAGTTTTTTATTTCTCCTTATTCATGAGGTCAGCTTTGTTTTGTACAGATTGTTACCAAGCTGTTTACTATGGATTTTCTTTATGCTGTGTCACCTTGTGCTGAGCTGGGGAATAATTTTAAGTAGCAATCTGAGCTGATTAGGAGAAGATTCAGAGCTTGTGTTGCAGGAAGTACTTGGGCTTGATGCCATCATAGTAAGTGTGTAGTAGGTACTGATATTTATTTATTTATCAAAAACATTTTCTTGTCATCATTTTACCCCAGCTGTGGATCAGGCACAGTGTATGCTTGTACACTTGAATCACCTTGGCTTTTCTTCTGTTACTGGTTGTGAAGGAGTGAGCACCCTGAGAAGAGAACTTGCTTCTTCAGTTCTCATTTAGATCCTAGCTGGGCTGAAGGAACTGCTGATAGAATGTGGTATTTGGGCTTGGATAATAAGCGTGAGTGAGTCCTCTTGCAGATCCAAACTCCTAGCCTTCTGCTTAGTATTCGGTTTTCCCCTTTCACTGAGTGCTGTGAATTCCTATGTTGCCACCTATGTACATGCCAACTGTGTCTGTTGGTTCAGAAAATTGTTTAAATAGTTACACAGCTGTAGGGACAGAAGAATATTGAAGTCTGGAGCCATTGTTCGTATTTCATAGTTTTGGTTCCTAAGATGAATGCAGAATTTAGGTTCCTCCTATTTCTGTCTACCGGTTTTTAAAAGTAGCAGCTGACACTCTGTACATTATTTGTGTTCAAAATGTTAATGTGGTTGAAAGAGTATCAGAGAGGTGTACATGTTTAAGGCTTGTAAACAAGCTCCATAAAAATTAACTCTTGGTGCCTATTCAAAACTGCATTTAGTGGAAGTAACCAAATACCTCTTGCTGTAATTACTCTCTGAAACATTGCCCTTGCACCAAGTCAGCGTAGGTGTCCTAGCAAGTGCATTAGAAGAATAGGGTTTGCATAAAGAACTAAATGCAACCAAACAGTGAACCTGTTAAGACAAGTAAAACTGTCTTTCTGTTGTTCTGGTGGGGGAGAGAGGGAAGGGGGGCTGAATGTGCGAGGGAAAAGGATTACAGTGGTTGACTTTATTTCCTGGAAATGACTAGCGTACATTTTGCAGAGCATGAAACGGATATTACTCAATTTGTGACCTGCTTCCTTGTAAAAGTGTCTTGAAACAGGGGTTGGTTTAAATCTGTTTTCTGCATTCCTGACATAAAGTATTGTGTGATGCCATCTTGTCACAAAGGCATGCAATGTGCCATGATGTATAAATAACCCCGTGTGTCAAAGGTAATTCAAGACAATGCGCCAAATATTTAATGAAGTGCGGAATCCTGTCTTGGGTACCTGGTATATATTTGGGAGTAGGTATCTTGAGCTGAAACTGCATCAGAGAGGTGATAAGTAACATAATACTCCCCAGCACATACTGCAGAGCTACTCTACACAGTACAGTAAGACACAACCGGTGCTACAGGTCAGCAGCATCTTACTTGTAACTTTGATGCTTAGATATGCAGACAGGAAAATAGGTTAATACGCACTTGGCCAACCTGCTTTGTACATGTGGTGGGGAAAAAAGTTGCTCTTAGTATCCTCTGTGGAGTAATTTTGATGATTAATTCACCTATCATTTTTCAAGATAACTATAGAATGGAATGCAGAGGATAATGGTTATTCCTTTAAGAGCACTGCTTTTTCCCTGGAGGTGGGCTTAGCTGGATGCCAGCCTTGGGCAATGTGCTTCAACATTGCTCGTTTTGTACTTCATCACAGGGTTGAGGTATCCTGAAGCTGTGGACAGCCCTGAAAGGGAGGTAGCTTTGGGAGGTGCTGACAAAGGAAGGAGGAGGTGTGTCAAGCTCCCAGAGCTTGGCAGAGGCCTGGGTGTTGTGGCAGAAGTGGATGCTGGCCCCTTGCTCAGAGGAGAGGGTTTCTGTGTGGGTTTCCCTCCGATCTGAGAATGAAACCCCACAATAGGGAGTTCAACTCTGTGTATTTTATGTGGGAAAGGAGATCCACAAAGTCTTTATCTTACACTTGCCTATGCAAAAATGCAAAGGGCAGAATTATTTTCTCTCTCTCCATTTTCTCTTTTACTGAGGCAGAAGCTGTGATAGGTTGCTGAATGCATGCATGTAGAGGGCTCCAGCAATATTTCTAATGCTATTTTATGGTAAATTCTGAAGTGTGATAATATCTCAAGGACTTCGTTTTTAAATATTTAAATATATACCACTGAACATGTGTATAGCTACTTCTTCAGCTACTAACTGACTTAATGAATGGATTGATATTATTAGCAATGTGTGTAGAAACATCTTCAAGCTCAGTTTTGGAGTCAGAATTTTGTCTCCCATTTATGTGCATCATGCATTAATAGAGAACAGAAGGAATTATAGATCAAGGTGAATATTTTTGTGTGGTGTTCACAACACTTTCCTCTTACAAAGGTAAGTCCAAGGTTCAACCTGACATTCAATAAAACACACAGATGACTTCACACTGTGTTTGACAGACTTTCCTGACTCGGCTTTTTCTAAAGGAGTATTTGTATGCATCCTTCAGATGGTCAGGTAAAGCAGCTAGTTATACAAAGCAGTGCCAATAGGAAACTCTTTTGCCCTTTGAGGTAAAGCTCTGTGGGTTCTTTGACACGTAAAATGTTCAATAATTCAACAGGACATAAGTGACCCAGAACTTCATAGGATGAATGTTCATAGGGTGATCTGGCTCATTAGAAATCTTAAGCCAGTGTAACTACAAACACTAGCTTCTGGAAAATAGCTGTATAATTATTGCAATGTTTCTCTTAGTTCACTTCTTTCTAAGATAGATAAATGAATGGCATATGCAGTATAGCAGGTCTATATTTACATACAAGATATAATTCGGAAGTAAATATTGATGCAGATATATCATAGGATTTTACTCTAATAATTCTAGTACACAAAGTGAGTGTGAACCACTGTTTTTCAGTTTTCTTCACTCTACTGAAGTAGCATACAGGCAAGCAACGAATAACAAGGCTTTCCTTGTCATGCAGCCATTATACCAATTCACATGCAGAATTTACTGACAGTGTGTGAGAGAGAATTACTGGTACTTCTACCAAGTAGAAAGCAAACTTGCTTCATTACTTTTTCTTTCTTGCTAGGTATCAGCAGACCGTAAGGTTGTGATCAGTGTGCTTCAGATGACTTCAAGGAAGCCTTTGTTACATTTATTTTTAATGACTGTTTCTGTAATGAGAAAAAATACACTTTTGTCATACTGAGACTTGTGTTTTGAATCCAAATTTTCTACTTTCCTCCTCATTTTTTTCTGTTATCTAATACTTTTATTAGGAATTACACCACATACAGGGTGGAAAAGTGTGGGTTTTAATTTTGGAGGAGGAAGTGAAGCCAAGCAGTGTGTTTTTTATCTTTGGCTAATTATTCCGTTTAATGTCTTATTTAATTTTTATGTGATTATTTAATTATTCTGCTTTACTGGGGGAAAATCTCCAGAAGAGAGAGAGCTTTCCTCTTTTCTACAAGGTGTGGGTAATTTAAACTGAAAACTAATTGTCTTTTCTGGACGTAGTCATTAGAAACTAGTACTGATAACATAAGTATTAGCTTTCATAATTAAACAAAAAGGCAACATTTACTTATTTACCCTACAGACCTGTATTAACATGAATAGTCTCTGTCGTGTATCTGCAGTCACCTTTCTGTTTTTAGAGATAGGAGCCTAATTTCTAATATCCATATTTCTAATATTTCTTAATTGATACATTTGAAGTCTTAAAAATATTAACAGTGCAAATGGTTGTTTTGTATCTGGTGGTGTGTCATTTTTTTCTTGTTAAGACTTCTTAAACTTCATTTGCAGTGTTTTGTGTTTTCCTGTGTTTACAGATTGGTGGGAAAGGATTGGTAAGAAGGAATTACCTTTATTTTCAAATGGGTGGTTGAGTATTGACATACCCAAATACATGCTTAGTCATGTATTGTGCTGTGATGCTGATGAGTTTCGCTTGGCACACCTCAGCAGATGCAGTCCCTCCCCGGTTTTCAGCAGAGCCATCTTCTCTGTGGTGCAATTGTTGATGACTGGATTTGTTTTACAGCAGTGACACAGTGTAATGATAACCTTGCCAATGCTATGAGGAGGTAGAAGCAGCTGAACTTTTTGCTTGTATATCATTTGTAAAAATTCTACTTAAGGAACTTTGACTTGACGGTTTTGGTCAGTGCCACAAAACTGTCTTGAACTTCTCTAGGAAAGTGGCAGTGAGGTTCAGGCCAAAGGTTCTATTTAATTCTACCAAAATTGTATTTTAGTTGCTCATTCAGTTTTTTCGCCTTTACCTGTTTTTTCTCTCCTCTAAGCCTGTATTCTAGGTGATGTTCCTAACACTTTTGATTAAAATTCTGGCAGTAAACTTTCAGCTTTAAAGCTGTTAGTTGTGCTGATGTTCAACCTCCTATGGAGGTAGGCAAGAATGTGGATGAATCCAGATGGGAACTACTGTGGTAATTGTGTTGGCAACTGTTTTTTCTGTGTGGGAAATATGAGCATGTTGGATTTATTGTACTACTTAACACATGAAGTATCTGTACCTATAAGGTCATGCAGTCTGTCAGAGCCTGGATAGACTTGACTCTGTGAAGTAGCGCCTGTGAGTACTGTGCACTTCCTCTGCCTGCTCAGGCATATTGTAGCTCCAGGGACATGGAGCCCCATTAGCAGTGGCTGTGCTGAGCATCTTTGATTGAGATCTTTGCCCCTGCCTGTTGGGTGTATGCCTTTAGCAGATTTAATAGTCTGACCTTTTAACCCACTGATGACTAATAGACCTCTGCCAGAGCATTATTAGACATGGTTACTTCGGAGCAGCCCTGCCAGTAAAGATGAGGCAAAAGGAGTGACCACCTAAGTGCAGCTGCCCCAGCTCCAAGAAGATGAGCTGTAAGGGGGCTGTACAAAGCTGTCAGCTTCTGTTTTTAGAGAAGGGTGCTTTATGCCTGATGTTGCACTGGCTGATTTAGGATATAGTCTGACCTGAAAATACCCAGGTGAACTGTTTATGCATTGCCATACACTGTCTGCCATGATGCTTTGGAGAAATGTGCTCTGCAAAAGTTGATATGTTGGGATATTAGAAATCCTGTGAATTGCTGCCTTCTACACTTTTTTTCCTAGTAATCTCCCTCAGACCTGCCTCAGACCCGATTTATATATTCAAATTGGTGTCTCACATGTGCATCTTACAGGCCACAGTAGGAGATATTGTGGTGGCCACTCATGTAAGTCAACTTTTGTAACTTACATCTCTTTATGTTTTTTGTTAGTCTTCTTCTTTTATGCAAACATATAGCATCTTTTGTTGCAGTGGGAAAAAGAAAAAAGCTTACAACTGAAGAATCCTATTGTGTCAATCACAGAAAGCTAGGAATAAACTGTTCTGGATGTCACTGACTTGCTGCATTAGGTCATCTGTTAAGCAAGCACTTTGTTACTAAGGCTTTTGAATTTTTCTTACAGTGCTGCTCCCCCAGTGGCAGTGTGCTGGTCACCTCCACTGGCAGGACTGTTGGGCAGCAGTAGGCAGAGGTCTAAGAACACTAGCAGTATGTGGTGGGGTGAGGAGGACTGTATATTGTGGAGCACAGATAAACCATCACATGAAATACAACAGAAGACTTTTTCAGGAAAGGCTCCATATCATAGTGACAATAGGATATGGGATATGTGCTCACAGGCCAAATCACTGTAATACATGCTTGTGTGTATGTGCAAGAGTGTGGTTTTAGATATGGCATTTAAAGGTAGCAGATTAATCTGGCTAGAAAGGAGCCTGTTCTTCTTGGGTGCAGCCAGGGGTATGTCTGATGGACCTTGTTTGAAAGGAATTCCCCTGAAGTTGATAGCATCAATGAAGAAGTCATGTTCAATCTAGCTTTGATAGACACATGAGGTCTCACAGCCCTCTCATCCTGCCTAGCTGTATCAGAAGCTCCACCAAAGAGACACTGATGTTGAAAGCTGTTGCTGTGGTAATCTACCTTACACACCGGGGAGCTTCTGGAGTACTTGAATTTAGTGTGTTTCATAGTTGCCTGTGCCTGGCAGGAATGAGGGCAGAGGTAAAAATGCTCATGTTATACCATGAAGAAATGTACTGATTCTGTGACTATTGCAGTCACTTCCTGGCTTCTTCTCATAAGGGTTTCCAATTTAGAAATGCATTAGGGAAATATGTTGAGTAGTTTACAAGCTTTTTTATTTTCATGCTTGCTGCTAGTTTCTCTTCTTTTTTTTTTCTTTGGGCTACTGGTTTGAGAGTGTTCTTTTAAGTAGTATCTGGCTGTAGTGTGACTTGATGCAAAGAGAAGCACTGTTCCCTGAAAACTTTGCTTCCAGAGCCAATTAAATATCATTTAAACTTGTTCCATACTTCTTTCTCTCCAAATTATTTCATCTGAGGTTAAGCTTGTATGTTGACTTACTCCTTTTCTTTTTGTCTTTTTCTCTGGTGGGGTGAGCTCATAGTATGAACGTTGTAGTCACTTGGATGTGGTGTGTCAGCTGTCCAGAACTTGTGGTGTATGCCTTTTTTCATCTGTTCTTTTTCTTCTCTCCATATGATAACTGCGTAATACCTGAAACTCAGTTGTGATCACAAGCCTGGGGGTGCAGCATGCAATGGAGAACCTGTTTTTAAATTCAGTTCAAGATTGAAAGGGGAAATACTGCAGTTTTATGTTCATCATAATTCATCCTTTACTTCAGGAAATATAACTCCTTTGCTTTATGCAGCGTATCACTTGCTTATTCTTTGGTAGTAGTTCTAAGCAATTGTTTGGGAGGAGAAAAAATCATAATATTAATGTAACTTTAAGAAAAGAAAGAAGTCCCAGCCTGAAAGAAAGGCTGAGGAGCAAACCCCATCCAACAGTAACTCCCAAGTTCATTTTTCTTTTCTCTCCCTTCACCACAATGCTGAAAGGTGCAACATAATCTTTCGGGGTGTTTCTGCCAATCTGGGTTTTCTTTGATGTGGAGCAGTGAATGGTGTTGCATGAGGGCCCTTGACCTGCTCATCCCAAACCAGCACCTACCACTATGCTGTGACAGAGGCAATGGCAGAATTCGATGTGATGCAAACGCAGATCCACCCTCCTCTGCCTGCGCCTGTCCATCACCAGCTACCTCTATGCTGGTGCCTCGGCCATAAGTCAGGTTCAATGTGGCAATGGCAAAGCCAGATGCCAAATGCAGATTAGTAAGAAAGTGCAACACAAGTAAAGGCTAGCTCAGTGCTGTTTTCATAGCTATATGAACACTCAAAGCCCTGTGCAGCAAGCCCCAGGCAAGTCCTACTTCTGAAAGATGCTGCAACAAAGTCTTTGCTGTTTTGTGCATGTAGCTCTTGGGGCACTGATTGCATGAATTTTAAATCACAGTGGTAATACAGCCACTGTATTAGGGTATTAGCTAACTCTTGATTCTTAGTAACCTAAAGCTTGATAACTTGAGTGTAGATAAAGATCTGGTTGCATATTTCAGTTAAATGAAAGAAGTACTGTTTACCTGTATGCAAAAAAGAGGGAGAAATCTGTGCTGATGTAAAACCAAAGATAAGTCCAAACCAATGTAAGGTCTCTGGCTCAGTAGCAAAACTTTTTTTATAAATCATACTTGTAAAGTGGAGAACTTAACAATATTTTCTTTGTGAATAGCATGCATCCTTAAGTTTTTCTCTCCTTTTTTCTGATGGTCAATTCTCTGTTTTTCTTCTTGGTCTCTGTAAGCTGGGGGATATTAAAAATGTTTGAACTGTGTATCCAAAGGAACTGCAATAACGGCATACATCATCATGTCTTCAGTTGGTTTGCTTTATGTAAGCACGTTGGATGAATTGAATTCGGATTTTCTTCTGGTCAGAAGTCAAGTAAAAACTTCCAGTATTCTGACAGCTCCCATTCCCAAGTCTTTTCAGAGCAGGGTCAGTGAGCAAAGAGCACAGTGCCTGGAGGTCAGGCTGGATGGGCTCAGCCTTGGGGGATCATACAGGGGCCATGGGCAGCCCACAGCAGCTGGCACAATGGCTCAGCCGCCCCACACCTCCCTGGTGTAGTCCTGGCGAGTGACGGTGCTGAGGCACAGGCTAGCAGGCATCCAACTGGCTGGCAGGGGCTAGGCTGTGCCAAAGCAAAACCATGTTGACCCAGAACATTTCTGTGAAGCACTTCTGAAATTGTTGTTTTCCCTAACAAAGCCGGCTCTATTCAGGACCTTGTGTATAAGGCGCTCTGCAAACCCAGCACCAGTTAATCCTTTCTCTCCCTGAAAATTATAGGCTATTTGAGAGTTGGGGCACCAAAGCAGCTTTAGTTCTGTCTTTGCGTCGCTGTAGGAAGGGGAAGATACATGATGCCTTGAATCTACTCTGGTATTTCAAACATAACGCTCAAGTAAGCAGCATGTAGTAACCACATGGCGTCATTTCAGGATTCCCAAACAGCTGCAACTGATACATGTAACCTCATGGTAATATATGGGAATGAAATGGTAACTCTGCCTTAAAACATTTTGGATATGTCTAACATACTGGTGATGTTTTTGCACTTACACATGCTCAACTCTTTAACAGCACATACTTTCAGACATGTATGTGTTGACATTGGCCATAGTCTCCTACAATTTTCAGTCTTCTATATATTAAAGCAAATGTTAAGAGAGTAACAAAAGTTAACCTTGGAAAAAACTGACGTTGTTCTTTGCCTTGGCGCCTGAGAAGTGCCTGCCTTCCTGCAGTGTCTGTCTGCTTACATGCAGTGAAGTACAGCTACATGAAAAAATACATTTTTTGAATGGAAGAATGACTAATGAAGAACCAGATGATAACATCTCCTACGTATGTAAGTATAAGTCATTCTACTTGGTAGGTGACTGGAGGCAAATGGCCCATGTTGCATAGACTTCAATACAAGAAGGTGCCTTCGCCTCTGATCTTCAATATTGTTGACAGGGCTAACACTGAGGATTTCAACCTTAGGCTTTTGGAACCAGGCTCTGTGATGAACAGTTACTATTAAGAAGTGCTTTTTTGGTGTTTCAAATTTTCTAGTAAACTTTCTGTTCTATATCAGCTTGCCTTGTGAAAACACTGATCCATTTATCTTCTCCACTATTACTGGCTAATGATGTTCTGCCCTCAGAGATTTTTGTTGAAGGGACTGCTTCCTAACATTTTATTCCCACTCATGGATTTCCCAAAACTAATGTTTCAATATGTATTTTGTTGTATGACTAAGAGGATTTTTCTGCAGCAGAAATGGATGATGTTTTTGTAACTCTCTGGGAATCTTTATTTGGGTATTTATACTTTGTTTTTCTTCATTTTTGGAGAAGTCAAGACTGAGAGAGAGTAGACATTGTCCTGCACATTTTCTTCCAAAAATATTGTTTCTACTTTCAGAAGCAATGGCTTTTCCCGTCTCTTGTGGTAACTGTTGTCCAGTTTACATGGACAAAAAAAGGAAACAGATATAAGGCAATCCCAGCAGCTTGCTTTCTCTTTTTTGTCTTCTCATGTAAATGTTCCCTGGAGCAGAGTTTGGTGTTTAACATAAATTTCATGGTTTTCTACCACCCTCTGCCTGACTTGACTGTGTGCAGCTTCACAGTTCTTCACTGTCGCTCAATGACTGTGTTTTGGTGGTGAATTGACATTACCCTAACCAACGAGCCTGTCATTCACAACCCAAAACTGCCTTCCTAAAATTTATTTATTTATTTATTTGTATTGGTTTTATTGTTTCTTCCTTAACTCATTGGTGGTTCCCGTGGATTTCAGCGTGACTGATAACATTAATATCCCAATAAGCTGCAGGAAGTACTGTGTGCCAGCTTGCATTAAAAAATTGTAACAGTGGAATATGTTGATTCCTAAAAGCATGTGTGTATGCATATGAAATACTGCCCAGAATGTTTTGTTTCTTTGATTGGCAATACACTATTGTCTCTGTTTTCAGTGGATTAATCCTGATTACTGATCTGGAAGTTTGATGTCTACAGATGAGCTCTGCCAAATGAATTCTCGTGGCCTGCAGCCCTTGGGGTCTTGCAGCAGTCATGCTGACTGTTTATTCCTCCTGTTCAGCACTTGGGTAGCTGCTGCAGCCCAAATAGCGAAAGGGAAGCATACTGGGGAGAAGATATATAACCCGCGATCCACACTTGGAAAGGCAATCTGAAACGTATTCCAGAGAGCTTTTGGCATGTGTTCTGTGAAAGCTAACATTGGTGCTCTTCTTTTTCTTTCCCCAAGACATTTTGTTTCAGCACAGCCATAATTTCATATTTTTGCTCGAAACACATGAAAACAACAAATATCAAAAAACCCACTAATTTTCTTTCTTACAGAAATCCTGAGGGGAAACAAAAGACAGTCTTATATTGGTATACACTGTTGTCTGATCCTTTACTGCAGGGTACTTCTGGTGTCTTCAGCTGATGTCTTTGGGCTGTTCTCAGTTGAGTAGTAGCAGTGTTGATCACCTCTCTGCTCTGAGGCAAGAGTGGCTGTGGGGTAAGGGAGCAGGCTGAATATGGGGATAGGGTGGCACTGAGCTGGAAAGAGAAGGAAAGCACCAAGACTAGTGCCTTCTTTGCCCCATGCTCACTTCTGGGAGCCACCAGCTATGGAGAAATGTAGTGACATCTCCTTGGGCACTGCCAGAGGCTGTCTCCTGTTGCTGTGTCAGTTCATAGCCTGTCTCACTGCCCCATCCATCTGGATTGTGCTTATTCTTAAAGTGTCAAAACCCAACATTATTTCCATATTTGCTGACTAGGGGCATCCTTTTTCCTGCTTCGTGCATTTGTTCTTTTTTCATGGTGTATTTACCTCCATAATAATGTCCCAGTGCATACAAAGGGAGGGCTGTACCAGAGGAACTGCTGCTGCCAATGTGGCTCAGTTTTGTTGGTATAGCTGCATCTATACCAGGGATTTTGCTGACATAGCTCTATCAGCTACTGGGTATGCATTTTTTGTGCCCCTCACAGACGCAGATGTACCATCTAAGTTTTCCTTGTGACCTGAGATGAGGAGCAGGGAAGGCTGTGAGGTGGAGGGGATGTCGATACTCCTGCTGGCAGCTGGGCAGGAGTGGTGCCGGAGCTCCCTTTCCATCATCCTCTTATATTGTCTGCCCAGCCTTATGTGCCTGGCCCTGCTGCCTCACTGCTGGACGTGGTTTTGGTGATGGTAAATAGGATATTTCTTCTCTGAAGTAATTCACTTTCTCAGTTAGTCCAGCCTAATGTCCTAACATCCTA
This sequence comes from Psilopsiagon aymara, assembly GCA_024733675.1. Taxonomy (NCBI): domain Eukaryota; kingdom Metazoa; phylum Chordata; class Aves; order Psittaciformes; family Psittacidae; genus Psilopsiagon; species Psilopsiagon aymara. The sequence continues at coordinate 16,952 of JANRGW010039153.1, forward strand.
ATGAAAGTAGAAAATCTTGTGCTGATCACAAAGCAACCAGCCCACTGTCTGTTCTGTGATTAACTTTTGTATCACTGCTGTGTTAGTTTGTGAGCATGAAATTTTAAGTGTCAGTATAGGAAAAGAAAGGCAGGATTTTCAAAGAGCTTAAAGTTTGTCGTTTTAGTTGTTTTCACCGGTACTATTTTCATAAGATCTTTCCAACTTAAGTAACAGGTGCCCCTCTTTAAGAGGTGGCTGATATTGTCCTTATGGTGTACATTTTTCCCTTGCTTTTGTGATCCTAACCTAGGAAAGCATCAGCATGTTGTTTATATTGTGTTTCTAATCTACTTGAACAGAGCTGGAAAACTATCGTTCTTGTAACTAGTCTAACCAAGACTCAGGTTTTAATATCTTGTTTATTCATAACATTAACCCCTAATGACTGGGGCTTAATCACCTACAATTAGCTTTGAAGATGTAGACTGTATTGGAACTTGGGACCATGTGATAAAGCTTTTAGCACCCCTGTTAAAATAATAATTTTAAAATATTCACTGTAACCTGCACAAAACAATAATTTGGGTAGAGACATTTTTACTCAAACCTTAGAGGTTTAGAGTTACAATTTCCAGTGGTATAGGTACAACACCATTACTTTAAAAAAACTGAAAACCAACAAACTTCTTTATTTTACAACTGACTCCTCAGAAATGCATTGGTATTTTGGATCAGTGTTTCTGACAAGTAGTTTTAATATGTGCTGCATACAGATGCCTGGTAAACGATGCATTGTCATTCATTTGAAATACTTGTGCCCATGCTTTGCAAAATGAGCATCCATGGGTTTTAGTGCTGCTCTGCAAGCGGTAGAGTGGCATGACCCCTGTAATTGCCAGTCTTCTGTGTTATCTGAAATCTGTGTTGCAAGAGTGTCCATAAGGCCAAGCTAGTGCAGCCTGCTTTGGGCCCACCAGTGGCTGTGGCAGGGGCAGATGTTGGATCCTCCATATCTAGAATTACACAGACCCTTGGGCAGCATCCCATGCTTTACCCATGCCAGCACTCTGTTTGCATGAATGGAGATGTATGCATGCTGTTTCCTTATGTACTTGAGCTCATTTTACTTGTCAGTGTCTTAGTGTATTCCCACAGTAAAACTTGAAGGCTCAGACCAGTAACATCAAGAAACAAACTGGACTATTTTTAAAGCTTTCAACATTAAAATGTGTGGAATGTGACTTAGTCTGTGTGGCAGATAAAATACTACAGATAAGTCATTTTATTTTATGCTTCCTGTGAACATATTTAAAATACTTACACCAGAGTGTTAGTGTACTTGTGCACATGCTTCCAGCTATGTTATATTGAGGGATGATTCCAGATGTAGCAGGTTAAATCGGCACAGCAGCACTTGTTGGAAGGCTTCTGTTTGAAATGTCTCATATAACTTTGGCAAAACAAGCTGATAGCGTGTACGGTAACCTTGTAAGTTCATGGGCACAGAATGTCTCAGTAGGAACTGTTTTGAATTCCATACTTGGCCTGCAAAGTTATTTTGCAGGAGTTCTGTGGAAGTCAGCTTTTTATAAAAATAAAGAAAACTAATCTGGCTGTTTATAGAGAGACTGTTTGCGGGGCTTTGTTCAGAGACATTGATGTTTCTGTTATGATTTGCATCTTAAGAAATGTTTCCTATTTGTTGCCAATAGAAAACAAGTATTTTTAGACATATATACTTTTTTGGGTTTTTTTTCAGCTAGTTTTATAAGCAAACTAAGGGAGAGCTTCAGTTGTTACCAGAATCACTTCCCCTGCCCCCCCCCCCTTTTATGTCATTTTGAGGAAAACATGCAAAGAAATGAAACCACCAAAAATTTGTGTTTCCTCCAGATAGAAATATTTATATTTAAATGGTCACCATGAAAACCAAGTGCCTAATGCGAGCAGAAACTAAGTTGGAAAACCTAGAAGGTCCTGTAACACGGCCAGTCTCATTTGGAAATTTAACTTATTGTAATGGTATTGAAACTTGAGGCCATTATGTCAGAGAAGAGGCAGCACAAATACTGTGAATTTTACTCATGATGAGGAAAGGCCAAAGTAGATGATTAATACAGACGCTGCAGAAACCAGTCTTCTGTTTCTCTTGATGTTTCTAACTTCAAGCAAGCAATCTATTGTATCCTGCATGCCAAATTGAAGTCTTAATAAAAGTATTTATTCTTGGTAAACATGGCAGAATTAGGGCTGTATTGAAAATGGAATCAGGATTAGTGGTATTGAAATATGAGGAATTGAATTCTTTTCCATTCTCCCAGAGGAACATGTTCTCAAATATTAGAAGCAGCCTTAGGGGACTAAGGAAGGACTTAAATGCTGCAAGTTTGAATTAAAATTAGAGTTGCGTTCTCTCCCGTGGGGCAACTAAGCCAAGAAAGGTTTTGATTTTTGAGTATCCTACCTCAAAACACTGCTGACAAGCAATTCACGTGGTACTGTTGTCAAAAATATAAGTTATTTTCATTTAATGACTCCTATATGTCAACTTTATTGCTTGCTCTGTTATGCTGAAAGGCTTCATGTGCAGTCTTGAACCAGCTCCCTACATTCATTTAGTTGGTGGTGATGACAGGAATTACCCTGACAGTGGAGACATTTTGTCACTATTCTCAAAGTCATCTGCAGTAACAGAGTTTGTTTTACCGACAGGAAGTATCAGCCAAGACTTGAGGCATTTGCTTTCAGATGTATATCTCTGTACATGTATCATAGCTTTAGTTTCTGCTTTCTTTCTGTCCCTTTTGCACTGCTTTCCTTTAAGTTGTAGTAAGCTCTTCACTTTCTCCTTGGGTAGCTATGAGGCATGAACACCACTTCTCAGCTTTTCTTATCTGACATTCCTGTTTGCCTGGGAATGAGGCAGAAAGGAGGTTGGACTAGAATTACAGTAGAAGGGATTGTCAGAATGGGGGCCCATCTTGTTCTCAGTGTCTGCACTTTGTGTGAGGGAGCCTTCAGAGATGCCTGTAATACCACGGGGAAGCTGCATGGAAGGCCAGATTCTTGTATGTGCTTAATACATCATACGTGAAACCTAAAGTAACAGTTCTCGTTAGCTGTGAATCTAACCCATGGATGCTTCAGTTCTGACTTCAAAGGACTGCTTGTCCAGACCATTTCCTGCTTTCTAATTCTCTTCCTTTCTGTGACCTGAATTTTTATTGGGCTGTAGTGCCTCACTAAAGTTTCAGATAAGTTTCATTGTATTTTTGGATTGTGCTTTCAGAGGAAGTTCAGTGATTACTTTAAAAAGCATAGTTTGAAGTTTCAACATTGTTACTTACCTTGATGAGACTTTTGGATCTGTATTTCATCTCTAGAATGATCTACACGATGAAGAAAGAAAAAGGATAAATGATAATACTCTTAAGAACTCAAGTACTCCCCCCACTTTTTATTTTCCCCACTACATGTAAGCAGTTTCTGCATTGCCTCTTCAGTCTGTCTTTAAGAGACAGTTACAGAACAACAAACTTTAATTATAGTTCAGAATTACTCTGTTCAACTTCTTGCCCTTATTGCATTGTTTCTAGTGAGTTATGTACAATACTGCATTGAAATATTTGTGACTCCTCAGAAAAAAATGCATACTTTTCCAAGAGCTGCATATACTTGGGACATCATCTTCCTCTCTGTCATCTGCCAAAGCTGTGTTCATGTCCAAAATAAGATTAAAAAAGCAGTGTTTCCAGCAAGCCAGAAACCCAAGAAACCAGAATCTCCTGTCTCATCCTGCCTTTTTGACCACGAAATGTGGCTTTTTTGGAGAATGTGACCTCTGACACAGTGAGGAGAAATGCTTTGCTGGTGAACACATGTCTCTGCTGAGATGCCACGCTGCAGCTTTTCAGTGTGGACAGGATGCGAGTGCTTTGGATGTTTGTTGGAAGATTTTGTGCCCCGAAGAAACAGTCTCAATCTTGGCCTTTTGTTGTTGGAGTAGGGAATTTTAAGGTGTCCAGGTTGTCCTTCCTTCCTGCTCTCTTTCCCAGTGGAAAGGCAGATGAAGCCCAGGCCTGCTGCCTGTGTTTGTGTGCAACCCCAACATCTACTGTTTTGCATCATGCTAAAAATGTTATCCTCCCCTTCCCTTTGCTTGCAGTGGCTCCTGCAACCGTCTCCTCTGTCTTCTCTTCACTGTTGTCAGCCCTGGCACATACTGCTTTTCTTCTTTGGTTGGTTCAGATACGGCTCTACTCTGTTGGCTTTTCTCTCTCCCTGTTTCCCAGTTGGATGGAAAGTGCTGAGGCTATAAAAATCTCCTGTCTGTGAGCCGAAAAGATACTAAATTAAAGAGCTTGTGATTAGACTTACTTATCAATTATGCCAGAGGTAACTTTTAAAGATATTTGTGTTGTATGAACATAACAGCCTTGTGGTGAGCTAATGAAAACAATGGAGAGGAAGTATTGTTTCATAGCTATTAAGTCAATCAAAGTCTTTGGTCTAGCACTGAGGCAGTAGCAATGTGAGTTTATAGTGATTAATAAAACCTGATCTGGCTGCTGTTCCCTTAGCTCAATTGTCGAAAGTGGAACATTTCACTGACACTTTGCCACTCCCCAAGAGACAAGAAAAGTATGTTGGCTTTTCTGTTACAAAAGGTATCTTAGGCAGATAAGTATTTATCCTTGATTTGAGCTCTTTCTTTTTCAATGTGTCTGGAATCCTGGAATTCCTGTGTATCAAGCTGTTTTAGCTGCATAGTGGCATCTTACACTGTGCTGTTGCTGTCTTCAGTTACAGTTCTGTGTAAAGCTAAAACCAGACACACGTCAGCCTCTCCCATGCTCAGTAGGTACATGGCAGTCCCTGCCCTTCCCTGAAGAACTTCTGGATCTATTGGCCTGTTTTGGAGCGACCCAAAACCCAATTGTAGCTCTGAGTTCCCAAAGTCATGTCTGGGGAGGATAATGCTGGGCCCCACCAGTTGCATCTGTACAGGGATCGAGGAGGTGGCCAGGGTTCTTTCCATCAGCATGTGATTGTTGGAGGAGTTTGCTCATAAATCATTGAGAACTTGAACCTGGAAAGGTACTGGATGTCCTGAACTCCTTTCCAGTCAATGGGAGTTCATGGCACTCAGTCTCTTGAAAAATTAGGCCTTCTGGAAGTCGGGCGTATAAAATACTTGTGCTTTTACCTCACAAAGCCACAAAGCTCTTCAGAAAAGGGCATGGAGTATACTATAAATGAAGTATTCAGAGGGGAAAACAAAAATTTCCTGACTTATTCTTGGCACTAAATATTTAATCATGACATTTGGTCTAAGAAAATGTACAAACTCTCAATGTTGCCAATTTATTTTATCCACAAACCAGCAACAGACAAAGTTGTGCATGCAAAGGTTATTTATTTTGAGCGCAGCCAGGGAATGTGAGTATTCCAAATGCTTCCTTATATCTCCTCATGGGATCTCTTTAATAAGTTGTGTATTATTTTTCAGTATTAGAGGATAGATAATATAAGATAATGTAAGATAGACATGGTAGGTCTGTACTTAAATACACTGGTACTGATTATGTTTTCTTTTTTTTCTTCTTTGAAGGAAATGCAAGCAGAGAATGAACAGTTTGTGAACAGTGTTGAATTAAAAAGCAAAAACTTCAAAGGCCTTTCTAACAATTTATTCTTAAACTGTCAGCCAACAGATGATGTTCCAAGCAAAATAACTAATTATGTGGGAGGTTAGGCAAGCATTGATTTAGTTTTTTGGGGTTTTGAGTGGTAGATAATTCTTTAATAGCAACAGAAAGAATACATGACTTAAGTCTCGGGCCTTGAGTCCAGGTAAACCCTCTTCTGAGGACAAGTTTATCCAAAACCTGTAACAATATTCTTGGAAAATGTGAAAGCCACTTGCATATTTTCTGTGGACCTTGGCTGACTCTAAGATGCTCCCCATTAGAGATTGAGAGCAAGGTTAAAGAAGGATAAGGGAGTGCTGCAGTGAAAGTTTGTTAGTTCTTTCAAACTGACGTTAATTTAGAATAGCATTGCTCTTAGAGAATGTAAGGGCATTTATCTGGAATATCAGGCAGTTTGACAGTGATCATGTTACTATGAAAAGCCAGTGGGGCTTAGTGGGCCAAGCATCACTATTTTATATCATAGCACATGACAAGGTAAGGCTCCAAACATAGAACTTTAGCATTTAACATGTGGAGATGAGGAGATAAAATTCCTTTCTGTGCACTAAAGCACCAAACCCTTTCTCACTTTGGCAAGAGTGTTAGAAAAAGGGGAGCACTTTTGTTACTTGTTTGCTGTTTCTTCAGTTCTGGTGTACCTTGTGGTAATGTTCCTGCTTAGCCTGTTTTATGCATTGCTTGTGGCAAGTGATTGTGCCAATTCTAAATTGCTCCAGCTAAGCTAAGCTCTTGGCTCTAGCTTATGCAGGGGGTAGTGTTGACTTTTGGCTGCAGGTTTCTAAGAATTCTTAAGACCAAAATTTTACCAGAGAAGTACTTGCTGGGACATAAACTCTTCTTGGGAAAAGTATCTGGACATTTGTTTTTTCTTCATCCATTATCTAGTAGTTATCACTGAACAGAAGTTAAAGAAACCTTGAGGCTCTTGGTGAAGCTGGTTGGTTTTGAAGCAGTAGACTTTTAGAGTTTCTATATCAGTCTTTGTGAGGTGTATAATGAGAGCACAAATATGTTACGTTTGTAACACTCGTCTTAGATTCTGCTACTAACTTTTTGTACCCAGTTGTCCGCTTGCCATGTGTTGTATTTTCATATTAATAGCGGATATGCAGTTTGTGAATTTAATTTGGTTAGGCAGTACCTGCTTTAATATGACCTGTGTTTCTCTCTTCTAGGAATAACATGTTTGAAAATACTTGGTAGTCTTGATTACCTGTACTCCAGCAGAAGAGCTCCAGCCCAATCCTTTTCAAACACTTCTCTCAGAACATGGGGGAAAACGATGATGAAAAATACAGTCAAGCTGGCCAGATATTTGAAAACTTTGTACAAGCATCAACATGCAAAGGTACCATTCAAGCCTTTAATATTCTCACTCGCCAACTTGAATTAGATCCTTTGGACAATAGAAACTTTTACACCAAACTGAAGTCAAGAGTGACCACGTGGAAGGCCAAAGCTTTGTGGAACAAGCTTGATAAAAGAGCAAGTCACAAAGAATATAAACGTGGAAAATCTTGTATGAACACTAAGGTAAGTAGAACTTGGTTTAGGATTTTGTAGATTAGGGTCTTTCACACTTTTTTCCTGCAGAAACAAGGTTTCTGTGATCGCATGCAATGCATCCATTCATCCCTTTAAGATACTTTTTGGATTTTGACAAATTTTCAGGTATTTTTTTTTTTCCTGCAAGTTTTGTGAAAACACACAGTATGTAGGAGTGATCCTTAAAGCACCCTGCTTTACAATCTGCCTCAATCATGTCAAAAAACTCTTCTGCCCTCTTTGGACATCAGTGTCAATCAGCCATAAGATGTAAACTCACGAGGCAGTAGGTTTCATTCATTCCAGGCTCACAAGACCTACTGGCTTTGTCAAACAGTGTTTTGAAACCCAATCATAGCATATTAACCTGCTTGGTGTAAACTGTAGGATATCAGGGCTGGCCTGATGCTTTTCAGCAGCAGTTCCTGATCTGTTCTCTGGGAAGTGCAGCTTGGAGGTCTGGGGATCTGAATTTGTCACCTAGCATTGGCTCTAGTTGCTAAACAACAGCAAAAGAAAATCCTGCACTATTTATGGATTTAAATACTTTCCCGTAACTGCTTTTTTGAAGCAGAATATGGCTAATTGCTATGTGGTAGTTACTGAAGGAAATGGTTGGCTTGGTTGGTTGTGGAAAGTGCAGGAAATTGTCTTCTCTTCAGTAGGGCATGCAATACCATATTTTGATACAGAGAGTCCCTGAACATTGGTATAAATCTCGTTGACAGAGCTGTACAACATACTCTAGCTTATACCATTTGTTTCATGTACTTATCATAGAATATTTTTAATAGTTTTCTCTTGCAGCAATTTACTGCCAAGTGATGGCTAAAAGTTGCCCGAAGAAGGGTAAGTTTTAAAAAGCTAGTTGACTGTATTGAGCAGAGAGGGAGGGTAACTAGACACAAAAATGAAGACAACTTTTTAATTAAAACTGTCATGGAAGTGTTATTTTGGACTCGGTAGAGAGGCGATGTGACAGTCCCTTTCTTCCTGTTTGCATCATTGCATTGAGACTTCTCAGGAGCACCAGGGAGAAGGACACCATGTTGCCTTCAGTATATATGGAGGTCTCTGGTTTTATTTATTCATGTTTAATAAGATCCCAATGGTTATTAATGTTTTCTAAGGTAACAGATGCCCTTACTACAGTTTTATTTAGTAAATGAAGAGTGCCAGCTATTTGCACTATTTTCCTGACAGCCTTTGTTTTTCCTCTTTTCTTTTTCCTTTCATTTCCTTTTCTTGACTCTTGCTTCCTTCCTCCCTTTTGTTCTTTTGAAAAGGCCTTGGACATATGTCATTGAGCATCTTTGTGATGAAAACATACAGGAAAGGGAAGGAATGAGAAAAAGTCTGATGGTTAACAAGTTATAGGAGATATTCCACATGCACCTTGCCTTACACATACATCCTCGGGTCCAAATTTCCATAGTTAATTTGAGGAAATATTTGCAACAAAAAAAAACAGTTTTAAGGCACGTATGAAATATAAAAATGAAGTTCTCTCTCAAGTGTGACAGTAAAATGCCAAGGCCTGGTTCTGGAAAGTTCCTAAGCAAAATGACTGATTTTTATATAAGGGAAAAGGCTCTTGGCAATTGGTTGGTACATAAAATAAAGCCTGTGTAATGCTTTACAAGGCTGCCAAGCAGGAGGCTAATCAACACCTTCCACAGTGTTCAAAGTATGATATTACTGCTCTTTGCAAGTAAAGGTTTATTTTTAGTGACATGGTGGAAGTATTTGCAGAAATTAATAGACGTATTTGATACACATATGATCAAATTGCAGTTGAGTTTAGAACATCTCTATGCGAACAGTGTGTGTACAGATATTCTGTGAAATACTTGTTGATGTTCATTATGAGCCTGGACCATGCCCAAACCTGTACTTCACTGTGTCATCACTGATTTAACAAGAGAAACATGAATCTTCAGACTGCTGCAAAAAAGCAGTAACCACAGTCCGTGGGCTCTGTGGGGATATCTACCAAACATTCCTCACCCATGAATCACAGCCTGCTGTGAAAGCCTATCTATGCAACATGAATGAGAGGAGACATGCTGGGAGAAGGCTGCATACTCCCTGATCATTGCAGTGGTGTGCTCTGACAGCACCACTTACAGATAAGGAATTCTCAGAAATGCTGGCAGTCCAACCAAAATACCGGTGTAGAGAGATTAGGCTACAATATGCATGCCATGATTTTCCTTGGGTGCAACTGGTGATTTTAAGTTTGCCTGGCTTGCATGTTATGTTAGCTACCATTTTTAGTAGTGAAGCAGGCAAACAGGAGTTAGCAGGCTAAATCCTGACAGCAGCTCACCTCTGTGAAGCTGCCTTGGGGGCTTGTTGAGGTAAATCAGCCCAGAGTAAAAAATCTTTCTTGTTAAAGCAGGATCACAAAAAGAGCGAAGTGGATTTTTGCAATTGCAGTTCTGTAAACAAGAGCCAAGGTTGCTAGTAGGCATCATTTTAAAAAATACATGACTTGAAGGCTTTATATGAGGTTGTTGCCATGAGCTCTGTAGCTGAGTCTGCAGCTTCAGTTCTTAGATACGGCTTTGTAATCTGGCTTCCTGCAACCTCTCCAGTCTTTGGAGGAGATAAAGGAAATGAAACACAATTGGCATCTAAATTACTCATGGTTGGGTTTTTTGGTGTGTTGTTTTTTTAAAACTGACAATCTACTGCCTCACCCAAAACCTGTTCATATTTTTTACACTCTTATTTAAGAGGCAGATGTCCTACTTGTTGATTTTTGCATTTATAAACTCCTTAGCCACACTTAAGTTACTCATTACAATATACACAAGTTTTATACATACAGTACATTCCACTCCCACTAAATAACAATAATCTTGTGTTTTAACTGTTCTTGAAGAACACTGCCAAATACAGCTTTCCAGGCTTCTACAATTACATGATTTTAAGCTGGATGAATAAAACCAGTTGAACAATTTTCAAGAAGTTCAAACCCACTGCTATTGCAGAGTTGCCTTACTATGGACATTATTTTCCCTTTTATTCTTTGTAGAAGAAAACAAAAAGGCACCCCAAAATAAAACTGAAGCACTGTAGAAAGACATGCCCAAAATTGGGGCGGAAATAAACTTTTTCTGAAACTGTAGGAGTCTACCTGTATGTACACTAAGTCTGTATGAAACATATACTTACTTCAATCACCAACTTGTAAAATAAAAATGAATACTGTTCATAATTGCTATTTCTGGAGCTGGCATTTGTGCAGTTCACTACTATTAGAGAGAAACAGAAGCCTGTCCTAAGTAGGCAAAACTCTAGAAATCTGTGATTTTTGCAAGTACACCTAGAAAAAGAGCACAGATTTGTTATCCTGGCAAAGCTTCTCTCTCGTTTTATCTTTTACTAATCAGTGCAGAGTAGTGTGCTCAGAATCCGTAATGATTATTTGTTTCTTCAGAGAATGAAGCATAGTTAGACAACTGAAGAAGATTAAAGGTTTAGCATATGCTATTCACCATGCTAGCAGCTTCAATGTCTCTAGCCTAAAGTTTGGAACATGCAAAACAAAATACAGTGGTGACCAAGATTTCATCCAGCTAGTTGCAGTGTATTCTTAAGACTTGGGAGTGTTCTTTAAACACTCATTTGAACCTCTGTGTATAGAGTAGATTCTTTACTTGCACTTGATTTACTGGCAGTTTACCTGTGCAAATTATACGAATATACTCATGCTCGTATAAATGAGGCTCCTGCTGATGTTTCAGATGTGTATGTATACATATCAGAGGACCTGGCTCGTGCTGTCCACCTGAAATCTTGACTCTCCTCATGCTTGAGAAGAGGAGAGGTCACTGCACATGAAAACATCCCAGACTTAATCTGCAGAGAGATGTTGATTCTCTAAAGCAAATGTGGTGTTTTCTTCCCCTTCAAACGTGTGCTGATTTTTCAAACATATGCTTACATTAAGAAAATTCTAAAGTGCTACTATGTAGTTACCAGCTGCCATGGTAGACTGGTTTCAAGGCCTAACTGGACAACATTAGCATAAAGCAAGTAAATAAAATTGGGCTAAGAAGTTTTGAGTGCTGTGTATGTAAATCCACACGTACATCTGCATTAGTAGGTGTATAGAAACATATAAATTCCTGAAAAGCAAGTTTAATGATCTCAAGCTCTGTCTCTTGTTGGCCTCTCTAGTTTTCCTTGCTCCTGGACTTGGCCTCTCAAAGCTTGTTTCTCAGTGTATCAGATTCCATTCCAAAGCCTCCTGTTGGGAAACTTTTTTTGCAAGAGAATGTCTCCAAAATTCCTTATGACCATATTTTCCTGGCTTATGTAAAACTCAGTGGCTCTGTTTGGTGGTGTCCTATGCTGTCCAGTCTTACATGGACTCAGTGGCATGTGTGTCTCTGCTGTAGGGAGGGCTCTGCAGACTCCTCTGGCATGGTGCTGCCTTAGCAGACAGCATGAGGCTTGAGGGGGGCCAGGGAGTTGGGGGCCAGGGTGTGAGTCAGCTGAGGAGCAGCCCTGGATCAGGAATGGCGCTGGAGGCTGGAGATTCTGCTCCTGACTCAGTGTTGGCTCAGAGTCTTGTTTCTGGTAATAACCACAGTGGTGTACCCATGAATGATAAACCAGGATGGTCTTTATCTGTCAACCCCCTTCTGCTCCTTTTCGTATTGTCTTTGCTGATACTGTTAAATTAATCCTTTGGGAGTTAATAAAGCTTACTTTACCTGGTGCTCTCTTTCCATGGATTTGCGTAAAGGAGAGGTCCCCCTGTGCCGTGCTGGGTGCTGCCATGTTACATAGCTGTAGGGTAATCAGCAGGATGAGGAGTGGATACAAGGTCCTGCTCCTTGTTATTAGGCGGCTTCCTACCAGTCCTTGGTTGTTTACAAACATTCTATTCTGCAATCTTAGCCCTCATGGTAAATGAGGCAGGTTTGGCTCTGGATGTCTTCCTCTCTCCTGTTTTAACCTCTCTCTGTAGCGCTAAACAAATATTTGGCTCTTAATTAAGCAAATAATCCAGCATGTATAAGCCTGCTCTTACTGTGGGTAAATTTCCTCCTGAAGCACTGACGTTTGCTGATCCTTCAGAGGCAACTTGGATTTTCAGCAGGTTTCTCCTTTGCTGTATATATTGGTGCAGAAGCCAGTGAGTCTGTGTTGTGACTGATTGTGTCCCATGAGACAAATACTGTGTTTTTTATTAAGAAAGTAAATTGAATTGTAAGATGAAAGAAGGGAATGCCAGTTGTGGTCAACTCAAAAATATTCTTCTTACAATGAAAACTTTAGCCTGTTTATTCTATAAAGAGTGAATATCCAGATGGCATGTCCCTTCTACTGGATTTACTAATCTCTACAAAATAAAGATTGAAATGGGGAGATTTCCAAACCTGATAATTGGTCTTTATAATGAAAACGCCAAACATATCTTAGATCTATTAGATAGCATTGCTAACCTGCTTATTATAATAAAAATGTGCTCCTGTGAAGGTCATAAAACTTGAAACTAGAAGCTGACTGCCATACTTACAGGAAGTTTAGTGAATGAAAGGTTGTGACTTCTCACAAAAAGGCATTCAGCTGCTCTTTTGTTTGTTTGCTTTTAAAATCCAAACACAGAGTGCTTGGACAGCAGGATCCAGAAGCTATTGAGGTGTTGGAGACATTAAAGGCCATGTACTCTACTTTTTAAGTGATACGTAGGTGTGTTTGGTATACTTGAAAGACAAGCTGTTTATTTTGGCATCTATGCTGCTTTGCTTTTGCCTTTTAGGACAGAGCACCTAAAGCCTTGTGCTGGATTTTCATTGTAAATTCATTTTTAGGAATTTTAATAAGTAACTTTTACAGAGTTATTTCAAAGTAGTAGAAAACATGGGACTAATGGGAATGAGAGATGAAGAAGAGTTGTTTGAGATGCAGGGAGAAGCAGCAAATCACCTATGAACATGCAATGAAACTACAATATTGAACACTGTGCATTCATTTCTCTAAGGATTTTTTGAGAGGGGTTGAGGGGAGCTCGAATGATGACAGGACACAAAGCAGACAGGGTTCTTTGAAAACATAACAAAGTGTTTAAGCAGTGTTTTAAACTGACATTGGGCCAAATTACGTCAGCAAAAGCAAATGTTTGGCATGTGATTTGGTAATGAAATCACTTTATTTTTATTATCCTACAGACATTTCCACAAACACACAATTTTTCTGCTTTATCAGTCATGAAAAGCAATGAACCCAGGCCAAAGTAACGTAATCAAACAGCCTAAATAAGAATTCTTCAGGCATATGGGAATTTGAATTTTTTTTTGGTTTGCAAGATAACAGTAGCTTTGCATCTGTGCTTTAACAGCACTGTGCTGTTTCTCTGTGCTTTGCTTAATGGCTTTGCAAGTAATCAACAGAAGGGAACTGTTCCACCCTGACCTGATTTCCTAGATATTTTATAGATTCCCACAGGGAGTGACACCCAGTCACTTTCACATAAAACACTATTATCACCACAAGTGGCTTAACCTTTTGTTTCATTCAGACTTAATTATGACAGGGCGTGTTTCCCTAACTTTGGCTTTGTAGTGCTTTGGGGTTTAGCTGTGTGAAGCAGCAGGGCTGGGTGTCCCTCCACCAGGTAGGGTGGTGTGTGTGGGGTGAGGGATGCTCCTGTGTGGGCCACAGTGCACAGCCTGTGCTGATGGTCTGCTTGGGTCAGGCCCTTAGCGTGGCTTCAGAGAGACCCAGTTGGTGCCAGATGTGGTTGTTAGGGGTTTGTTGTTAGCAACGTTTCCAGCTTCACTCTGGTAATGTTTGTGTACTGATAAGTGAGGAAATACATTGCTTTTGCTACCAAGAAGTGATTAAACACTTGGCTGCTAAAAAAACAGGTTTCAGACAATAAGACAATTTCCTGTCTCCTTCAGTTCAGGTCCTTCCTGAGGTTCCCATGTCTGTCCTGAGAACTGGGGCTTTGGGGATGTGGTCACTCTTTTCGTCTTTCTGCTGACCAATCTCGTTCTATGTTATTTTCTGTTTCAGGCATCTGTGCAGACACTTTGGTAGAATTTAGAATCCCACAGCTCTAAGAGATGCTATGTTAAGAAGTGAAAATGCAAAATATCTTAATAGAAGCTGATTTTCTTAAGCAAACAACATAATTTCTATCTGCATTTTCTCTCTGAAAAGCCTTAATGTTGGAGTTTGTGGTGAAAAAAAGTTTAACTGGGATCTGTTGTAAAGATTAATGCACTTGAAATTGAGTTAATTTGCTCTACTTTCTCTGCTGCAGTGTTTAAAGGTGGATTATATTGTGTTGTTTCTCAAAATTCCCACATTCCCCATTGTGTCTGCACTTACACATGAAATGTGTTTTTGTCTTCAGATAGCCACATTTCTTCAGCCTAGACACCTGTTTGCCATTTCAGGTCTCTAGGATTTTGTGTGTTGAACTGTATATCTGATGAAAGGTGCTAATTGAAAAATTATCTGAGTTTATGCCATAATTCTACATTATTACAGTTTTCTAATTCTTAAGTCACTTAACCTTTTCCTCAGGTCAGGAATGTTTGGGTGAGTTTAAGCTGTATTTTGAAACAAACCTGGCAGGAGGAGAGAACTAATTATTTGTGTAGTGAAAAAGCCTTCATAAGGAGAGTTATTGCCCTGGCACCTGGTCGCAATGTGCTTCATATCTTTCCGGAAGTGTGAAAGTCTGACAGGTACCCAAATGGACTTTGGTCCCATTCTGGGTCCTTGGCGATGGCAAAGAGAAGAGCAAGCGTTGCATCATTTCAGCTAACAGACTAGATGTACTTCAAGTCTAGAGAAGTTTGAAGTTAAAAATGCACAAGAGATGTGTGCCTGTTGTACTGACCACACCTGGGAGATGAGGGATGGAGTGAGTAATGGTGACTTCTTGCATTGGTTGTGATCACTACAGCCAGGTGGCTTCTCCTTTACAAAGAAGTTGGCCCAGTGTGTCTGAGGGAAGTAGAAGTTGCAATTCTGACCTGATCCTCATAGAGCCCTTGCTTTGACAAGCAAACTTGTGAATGTGGTTTAGGTTAAATTATGTCACTCAGGCAGCTGAAGAACTGTGCTTACAGTGGTACCAGTAAGTTTGCTCCAGACTAGTGAAACGCATTAAGTGGGATTTCGGTGATTCCTGTTGTAGACTGGTATGTGTTGTGCTTACTAGAAATGTGGAAACTGGATCAAGGAAGGGCAGATGTGACCCAGCTGCGTGACCTGCAAGTGCTTTTAACGCAGGGTTCAAAGTTTTAAAAAATTGCTGAAAGCTGGAGCAGTACTCTGAGATCAAGAGGATGAAATTTCCAGAAGCTACCAGAAAACTATGACCCTTCTAACAAAAGAGGACAAGAGGCAAGATAAACTCAAACAAGCCCAGAGTTCCAGAGAAAGTGGTCAGAACTTTAGAGAACATAACCTGTAGGAGAGGCTTAAATACCTTCACCTAATCTATGGCAGAGAAGACCCTAAAAGGAACACTACATAGTTGTTCTGTGTAGCTTCTCTGTTGTGTTCTATGGAACACAACCAGATCTGTTATCCTTTCCACCTTCATTCTGTAGTAGTCTAACACCGCTAGATCATGCTCTCTGATTAGTTTTTCCAAGTTTGCATCTTGCCTTGGACATTTGATGCTCCTGTTCCAGCCCTGAAGAACAGCTTTTTCCCAAGGCCATGCTTGTTTCTGCTTAAGAAACCAACCACAAGATACTGTCTTGCTTGTCTTGCATCACTCTGGATTTGTTCATTTGACTAAGGTATGAACTTAGAAGGAACCACGTGATTACGCCACACTTCGAATTAGACTTGTGTTACTTACTTCCACTGCCCCTGTGAATGAGTTACAAGAGTGGCTTTGAAAGGACCTGTGCAACAGCAAATGCACCTCTCTGAGACTGGTGTCCACCTTCCCATCCTGCCTGCACACTCTGCCATCCTTGCTAGTTTTACAATTCAGATAAAACAACTGCCACAGGGAAGTTCGCAGCTCAGATTAGAAAACATTGCAAGAGATGGTAGTGAGCTTCCTGCCAAGGACTACACACCCAGATCACTAATAACAAGTTATGCTGATCAGCAAGTGCTCAGTGGAAGGCAAAGGCATTTCTCTCTAATTCCACCCCGCTCCCCCCGCCCCCCCCCAATTTTCTCTGTTTTTTAGCAAGGTAGGAAGCAGTTGCGTACAATAGGAAGCCTTTCCTGCTGGGTGAGGACTATTGTGACTGGTGGAGCTGCCGCTGGGGCTGCTCCCTGCCTGCCTGGCCACCAGGCTGTCAAGGCTTGGGTGGCATACTCTGACTTCTAATGGGCTATAGGCATCTGAGGTAGGAAGTTCACTGCCTGCCAATCCAGATACAGCCTAGATAGTGGCAGAACAAGCACAGCCAGTGCTGTTGAGGCAAATGCCTCCATCTGAATTTCACCCTGTCTGGAATGTGAAAACAGAGTCACTAATATGGAGATGTGTAAATAAACACTGATCTTCTATGTATGTTTATCTTCCTTCTATTGTGTTGTAGGTGTAAAAGGGACTATCACACCTTGTGAAGTGCAGTTTGCTGCCAGATTTTGCCTTCAACCCCTCTTTCTGAAGCATGCTCTTTTTTTTTTTTTTTCCTTTTTTTATATTTACTTCTATTTTCCAAGATTCTTTCCTTCAGTAATAAGGGCTGTTTTGTCCCTTTCTTCTTTGTTTCCAGCCAAAAAGGTCTTGGAAATAAGAGCTAAAGGTGCTGAAATCTGATTTTCTCTGTGTGATATGCTGCCAGTGGCCTGGTTAGTTTGTTCTGTATGAGTGCTGTTAACTTTGCCTTCTATCAGAAGCAGTAAAGATACATTTACTAATTTGAGTTATGTGAAGTGTTTGAATCTATCTTGCATGTTGATGCTATTTGATACCATATTTTTAAGAGGTGCTGGTTGGTCACTTCTTATCGTTTTGAGATTGTAAATAAAAACATAAAAGCATTTTCTACCCATGGTAAACTGGTATGTGCAAGTGACCAGTCAAACTGGGAAAAACACAGTTTATCACTCTTTGGAGCTGTATTTGGCTTTACTAGTTAAGTGGCTGTGAATGCTAGCACTGGAAAATGTGATGCCTTTGAAGACTGCATGATGAGCCAGAAGAAAATAAACCCCAGGAGCCCAGAACTATTGCTTTCTTGTCCAGTGCTGTGTGTGTGTTTTGAGCTCAACTATAGCTGCCATGCACTACTGTACAGTCATTCTGCTTGGCAAAATTAGCAATGGTGGGTTAAAAGATTCAGCTCTTTAAAAATAAATAAATAATGATTTTAAAATCTGGATTCTGATGGCCAGTTCTGTATGAGCTCATTTACCCAGTACTGGCTTCTAAAAGCCAGGTCTTAATTGGCTGTTGGTTAATAATTCACCTAATATGAAAATGTATTTACGAACATGTTTTAAAATATTCTGTGAAATGACCTTGGAATAACTTGACTAACCACTTACCTTAAAAAGCCAGCTTCTGAATGGAAGCTTTGCTCATTTATTGGATTGTCGTGGTTGTTGTTCAGTTAAAAACTTCAGGTTCAGTTTAGTGTTTCATTTTGGTACCCACACCAGGCTGTAGCAACAGTGCTGTTTTAGTGTTGTGGGTGGGATTTTTTTATTATTTTTTTTCAAACATATTATCATTCCTTCCTGTAGCAAGGCCATGGTTGTTGACCATCATACCTGCATGCTTTGGATGCCATCAAGCATGAGAAATCCCTTCCTCTGCGCCTGTAGACAAGTCCTCTACTGGCTGGTCAGCCTCTGACCCTGAAACCATGTAGAGGATTAATTATTTCTTGTGATTGTGAACACACACGTGTCACTACTTGCAAGGCTCCCAAGACTTGAGGCTTGAGCACTGGCCAGTCTCTGCTGTGCTCACAAGTGAGGCTCTTGGTGCCTTTGTTTCTTCACCACTGCTCACCAGTTTTCTGTTTCTGAATAATTTGTTTCATGGTTTTGTCTTGGTTTGGAGGTTTGGTTTTTATTTTTTGGTTTGGTTTTTTTTTTTTTTGCTAAGTGTTTAAGGATAGCCTTAAAGCATTATCTCAGTATGACAGGCATAAGCCTACAAGTAAAAGACAAGGTATTTAAGTGCTGCCAGCCTATTCATGACTGGGATAGTCAGGCAGCATTCTTTCTGCAATGTTTATCTTGTTTTCATTTTGATTGTTAAAGCAACCTATGTAAAAAGGAAAAAAAGAAAAGAAAGCAATCTCTTCTGGGTTTTGGGTGTGGGTTTTTTCCCTGTTTTGGCTATAATGAAAGACAGATAGGAAAACAGAAAATATGCTCTTAATTGCAAATGATGTTAGAGGGTTTATTTTGCGCTTTGCACTTGCCTGGTTTCTACTGGATAATCTGTTTATTAAAAACAGTGTAACATTTGCTGTCAGGTTTTCTTCAGCGAGCTGTAATTGTGGTGCAGGACAACTTAAAGTTTCTGGAGATACTTTTCTGTATTATGTCTGCTAATTATAATTTTTAATTTTTTTTTCAGTAAATTACTGTAAAAGCTCTGAGATCAAGCCAAATATATTTAAATATGTCCAATGCCACCTGAGAGAGCTCTTCAGAAAAGCTCCAAGTAACCAAGTCTTGACAGCTTTGGTGCATGAATGAAGGAACTCTTGACCTTCTAGCACACTGATTGCATACAGCTTTTCTTTGTGTTGCACAGCAGACTATAAGTTTCAGATGTCTTCCATACCATTGTTTGAATTTCAAGTAATGGAAAGATTTTTATATGCAGTTCTAATACTATTACATGTATCTGAGTGAGGGACAGGGTGGATAGACAAGTGTGTCCAAATTCATCCAGGAAAAATGAAGGCACGTGTTTTTTTCCATGCAGAAGCTTATCTTCCAAAAAAGAGAAAAAAATCCCTGTAAAGATGAGCCAAATGAATGCAATAAATGTACTAACGTTTCACTTCTGGCAATAAAACAGGAGGGCAATAAAGATAGATCCTCTGATCCCTGGACTGTGCCATGTCCAGCTGTGAGTGGAACAACTGCAGGGCACAGTGCTGGGGAAAGCTCTGTCCAAAATCAGCCTGGATTAGGTAGCCTTATATCCACATTACAGTCTTTTAAGGAGAAAAATAGCAGTGTTTCCATTTTAACAAGTTCCTGATATGGGTACTTTTGGCAGGAGATGACAAAACTGCATATTTTGGAGGTGCTCAGCTGAGGGTATGAAGGGTAAAATACAGTTGGTATTGGAAGCAGAAATGGAATTGTAGTGTTGCACCAAGACGGTTTTGTTGCTGTGTTTGGTGGCAGTTAGGGGTGCTTGAGCCTCGCGATTCCCAGCTGCCTTTGAACTTCTGCAGCAGCGGTATTTATGTGGTGTTCAGTCTCTAAAAAAGTCCATTCAGCAAGATCCAGATAGTCATCATAATATTTTAAGGTAGATTTTAGAATTATCTGTAGTTCATTTAAATAGTGTTCATATAACCCTTTGAGAGTTAAGACCTTTCATAAAAATACACTTAACTGAGTATTTTTTTTTGTCAAATGAAACTTTTTTAACATGACTATTTTTACGGGAAGCTCATAAAACATAGTACAATAGAGGAAAGTTCTGCTAAAAATTACTTAATTTTTGTAGGGCAAGTTTAATTAGCTCCTATACCTTCTTCTCCTTGTTTTGTTGGTAGAATCTGTAGTATAGATCTGTTAACCACAGAAGTTTTGGGTATATGTTTTGGTATCTTGCCTCTTTCTAAAAATGAATGAAAGAATTCCTGGTTTAGGTCAGTGCTGTTCCTTTTCTATATGTATATGTAGTCAAATTGACACCTTCCAAATCATTCTCATATTTAGCTGCAGTTATCATCAATGTTCTTGACAGGGTCATGTTCTGTTGCCTTTTAGTAAAAGCAGTTGTATATGTATGGCAGTATTCAGCAAGTCAGGCAACAGGCAATGAGGACAAGCGTCCTATGCACTGCAGGGCATGTTACTGACAAAGCAGCTCTATACTAAGGTGCCTGGTAACCAAATTATTTTATAGCAACACATCCTTTGTTGGCTGGGCTGGCTTATAGTGGTATGTAGTGTGTATGGGGATGACAAGCACTTTGTGCAGGGGTCTTTATCTGGAGACGCATTGAATACCTGAACAGGATTGTTAGGGGGCAGACATATATTGAAGTGCTTTGGTAGGCCAGGACTGCAGCAAGATTGGGCTAGCGTCACAGACTGACAAAATGTGTCATGCCTGTTGTGAGCTTAACTTTTTTTTCTTTTCCTTTTTTTTTTTTTTTCAATGAAACTTTAGCTCTTGACATTTTTGATGCTGCCTGAAGTGGCATATAAAATTGTATTTTTCCGTGATTTCCGTTATAGTTTTTCAAACTTTAAAAACTCTATTGGCTTTTCAGTGGATTCAGGGTGCATTTGACTGCACTGTTGTATCCAGTGGTTGTCAATGAATTTATGTGATAAAGTCTGCGACTACAAATAAGAGATGAACTGTGAGTCAGGAATATCCTACTGAGCAGCCGTCTTTTTGCCAGAAGCATTTTCATGTCTAATAAGGGGGATGAAGTGCAAAGCATTGTGGTGGAGAGAGCTTCCTGCTGCAGCTTCTGGTAGCTGTCTGCCTTAGCTGCTTATGCAGCTGTTCCTCTTTGGAGCCATTCCAGGGAAACAGTCCCTGCTGATCCAGAAAATGTGTTGTTTCATTGTGTTTTGTGTCTATCTTGTGTTGCATCACTTTTAGCTCTATCATGAATAAACACTTGCCCAAATCCATGTAGGATGTAAGTCCCTTATAGTCAGGCAAATTAATCCTTGGTGTGCAGTGTTGTTTTGGACATTGCGCAAAGGCCAAAGTCCCACATCTGGTGACTATAGGAATGAACACACTTGAGTCCCAGAGCAAATGATGGAAGAGTGTTTGCTATGGAAAAGCAAAATATTGTGTCTGTCTGCATCCTGCAGGCTCTCTGTGCCATTGTGTGGGGAGGCCAACAGGCACTGGGGAAACCTGCAGCACCAGGCAGGGGCCTTGAGGCATGTGGGGAATTGGTGCTCATTTCTAGCAGCATGATCTATTCCAGTAGGTTTTGATTTCCAATTAGTAATTTGGGCAAATATTACATATGAGCTGAAAGAAGTTAAATAATTTAGGCTGATGGTTTTCAGTATTTTTTCACTAGTATACATGTGTGCATTTCCACTGAAGAGTAGAAATGGTGCTTCTGGCTAGGCATGCCTTAGGATGACAGAGGGTGTCTCTGTGTCTATCCAGTTGCTGTTGAGCTGGAGTCTAAAATTAATCTCCTCCTTTTCACCTCTAAAGCAACTGAAAGGCAGAAATGAGAAAGTCTTGAATTCCTGGAGTGATTGTAGCTCTTCATCCCAGAACATATAGGAAGTGGATCGTCATTGAACATACTTTTGTTTTCCAGGACTAATTTAATGGTGAGGTACCTTGGGCAGGAGAGGAGTGAGGGATTTAGAGCTGGATAATAACAATGTGATCCATTAAGCTGCGATGGGATTTGTCTATTCTTAACTGTGCAAAGAGATGCAGTTAGGTTGCATCCCTCACGCACATGCTACTACCAACTGGTACATTCCTCAACTGTGAGCATGTAAATGCAGAGGACAAACAATTTTATTTTTTTTTTCCATTTTTCAAGGTCAGTGAGTAGATTCTGCCTTTCAGTTGTTGAAGTGAATGAGAGATTTCCTGACTAGGTCATTGTGGAGTGGGGTGGGATTTTAGTGTTAGTATTCATCTGTTCTCTCCCCTTTCTCTCAAAGCCTCAGCTGTTTCTGTAAGATTTACTTCAGCATGTGAAAACCAATGGAAGTGTTCTGCAAATTCTCAGCTGTTAAACTGTGTATGGTTTTTCCAGAATGGGATATAGGTGTCTGGATTCACAGGCTGCCTATTTAATAGTGGGGGATGGGAGGGGTTGCAAGAGGCCCCTACTTCTCATCCCTCTCTTCTTTCCTGTCCTTCTATTTTTAAGTCTCATGTTTGTGCATTATATACAGGAGACCAAAAACCTGTGCTGGGCACAGAAGTCATTCTGCTTTTGGGGAGGTAACTTGTGCTGCCATGTATCTCAGCACTAAGTGCTCTTATTCAGTGTAGAAACATTTCCTGGAGATTTTCAAGGCACTGCCATTCTAAAACATACCAGTAGAGAGAAAGTAGCATCTCATAGAGTCAGATCAACTTTTGAGTAGAATCAAGCTTATGAGACTTAAAAAATGCTGCGTATATTTATATTATTACGAGTGAAACTTTCTGATATCTTTTAATTGCACTTGGGGAAAAAATACATGAAATTTCTGCTCTGTTTCAGTCTGAAGATAAATAATGCAACAAGAAGTGTGCTTAAGTGGGACAAGATTTGTACAGAAACAAGTAATTATCTTTTAGGGAAAAGTATGGGTTTTTTTGACAATACCATAAACCCATATTATTTACTCAGCAGCTTAAGTGACAACTTTTGTAAAATATGCATAGCCTTATTAGTGTTTTATTTTGAAGTACAAAAATTTCCATGCTTTACTTAATATTTACAATTGTAAGCTGAAATAGTCCAAAGTTTGTCACTAGGCAACTATTACTGGCCTGTAAACTTGCATTAGTTCTCTTCAATGGGGATTTTGTAACTGGTATTCAAAAAATGCCTTTGCAGAAGTTTAACTAAAACCAGCATGTCCATTTATGTATGATAATTTATATCGTAAGTGTAAAATTTTCATTGTTGCGTTTATTGCAAGCAATAATTGCTATCATTCACATCCAGGATATTTGCAAGAAAAGTAGATGAACTTAGCTCACATAAAATCCTGATGAAAAGTGCCCATGGTGACTGTTGCTTGTAGGAGTTGCTGTTTATGGACAGTCTTTTCAGTGCTGCCAGTTATCACATAGCTGGAGTTTGGTTCAGGGAATTTGAGGTACATAACCTTACATGGTCCTGTTGCTGATGAGGTGATGGAGCACAGGCAGGTGTGCCCATGCTGTTCTTGGGGAGTCTATTAAATTTCATGAAGCTTCTGATTTAACAGGAAGTGTTTACATATGTTTGCAGACAGCCTCACCCTTTATAGTATGAGGTTTTCACTAAGAAATGTCTTCTCTCAGTATTGCTATCTTGCACTAACGTGGTGTATATATGTAGTAAAACAGGATATAAACTCAACATGATACAGAATCTTCAGGTATGTTTCAAAAATCTAATCATGATCTTATTCTTGAACAAGCTGCCCTGTATGCTGTACAAGTCTTTCTCCCTTCATTTGCACCCTGAACAATAAATATGCAAAAGCTCCTTGTTAGTCCTCTTGAGAAACTGTTACTTTTGAGTTACCCTTACCTTTTTAGGAGGTGATCTGGCACAATTAAAAGACAAGTGAGCTGTGAATGGTGATGTGGTTGTCAAGAAGCCTTTGGCATTTGTCCATCCATGTTTGTTAAATTTCAGGATTGATTGTTTGAGACTTCCTTGCATGGTGTCAGTTTTCATAATCAGTGTTAAATTGCAAGATGTTAATTTCAAAAGCAGGCCCTGATAAGCCAGGAGGCTGGGGTAACAGGAGATGAAAATGAGGTGCTATTCAAGGCTTGTTCTATGCTGACTACAACAAGGTTTCTCCTGTGACTTTGCTAGCAGAGAGCTTGGGAGGGAGGGCAGGGACAGGCTAGTGGTATGCTCTTGCCTTACTTAATGAAGGTAGGAACACAAACATGGTAAGAATTACCTTTGCAAGGGCTTTGTGTTGGTTTTGACCCAGAAATTTAAAAAAAAGCAAAACACAAAAACCCAAGATGACAAAGTGCCGAGAGTAAGCTCTCCTCCAGCAGGAAGTGTCTTTAATAAATCAAAGAACAAATAGTTCTGAGACATAGATAAATGTTTTTATGGAAGGTTACCATGGATGATGACAAATATACTACCATTTTTCATGGCGTCTCTAGGCAGTTACGAAGGTACTCTGCCAGTAGTCATAGGAGGAGGGGAGGGCGCAGAATCGTCCTCAAAATTGTAACATACTGTGTTTCAGAGCCTCAGGAGAAGCTAACAGTGTTTTCTGCGTGGGTTTTAGTCCTTGGCAGCATCCACTATGACTTAATCTCGAAAGGCCACGTTTTTAAAGAAAAAGTTGCATCTATTTGCATATGATACAGTTTGTTAGCTATAAACCCAGCCCCACATTATCAAACCATGCATGGTCTTTACTGTAAAGTCTTCCTAACTGCTTGCTAAACATTACTGGAAAACTCTGTGGCTGAAGGCAGTCGCTTACTTGTTAGAGTTCACAGTTCCCATGTTAATCACAACAAGCATGTGCAGTGAAGAGCTGACCCACCAGAGATCCTCTTCAGTCAGGGTAACATCTGCACTCTATTTTCTTCCTTTATATAATTACATCTGTTGATATTTTCTTAATATTTAGCATGGAGTGAGGAGTGTTCTTCTAAACTATGTATTAAATGTGTTCTTTTAAGAGGAAGAAAGCCAAGTGGCTAATGCAACAACCTAACTTTAACTTATTTAATATCTCCAGTTAAAAGAACACTTGCCTTAAGCAAAGCAAAAGCACCTCCCAGGAACTCTTCTTTCAATGGGAATTTACTGGGATTAATTATTAAATTAAAAAAAACCCTGGCACTTCTATGATTGGGTTGGAGAAAAGTCATGGACAAAACTCAGCACTGGGTAATTTTTGCTCAAGTTGTTAAATTTGAAAACAAATGTTGAAGGAACCAAGATAAATAAATGACTCTATTTTGTGAAATTGAAATGTAATAGGAAACAGACTTGTATCCAACAAGCTTCCAGATACAGTCCATGCTTGCTTTGAAACTTTAATCACTGTCTGGCTATGTGTGCAGGATGCACAGGAGCATGTCTGGTGTGTGAGATAATGGGCTTGGGTTTGCAGCACAGCACAGCTCAGCCTCTCTCCTCCTTCATTAAGGCTCACCTTGTCTCTCCCTGTCTGAACCTGGTGCTTGAACTGATGGCATAGGGTTTGGTGAAGTCCATGTGTCCTTTGGTGTGTTGTGGGGGAGGTAGGGTGAGTTCTGGGGGAGGTGTGGAACAGCAGTGACTAGACTTTCTAATCAGGTTTTAGTAATTAGTCAGGAAAATGTAAGCATTAAATATGTTAGGTTTTAATTAGATTGCTTTCTGGAAATCCTTTCCTTGTTAGGCTGTGAAAACTTACAGCTGTCAACTAAAACTTGGGCAAGAATTCTCCATAGTGATTTCTGAAGCAGTTCTTCTGAGGATGACCAAATTTAGACTTAAGCTCCTAAAATGTGATTGTCCTGACAGTGAGGTTGTTGACCTTTGAGTGAAATGGAATAGGGCAGGTCAAGTTCTCTGGCTCTGGTAGGGAGTACAAGTCTGCTGGCTGTTCTTAACGTGCACTACTTTACTAAAGTAGGTGAAATAGGTTGTTAAATTCAGGATACATCATCGCTTGGAAGAGTAACTAGTACCGTAAGACTACAGGCTTATCACAGATTTGTCTAACAAGTCTAGCAAATGTGCACCTATTTCCTCTTCCAAACAAGACCACTTATTTCCTTACCTCTCTTTTTTGTGTAGCTGTAATCCTGTTTGCTGCGAGCAGTTTTGAAACACTAAATGTGAGTTAGAAATGTACAAGCAGGTGCTCAAAACTGTTTAGCTTTTTGCTAAACAGTTAAAATTAGCTTTTTGCTGTTTCTCCTATTGTATCTTTTTGTCAGATGTTTCTACATCTGCATGAAGCACAGTTTATCCTCTTGTATAAATTGACTGAATGCCACACAAGAGCAGAATTTAAATGTTTATTGGTTTAAATAGATGACTTGAGTACATTCTTAGTAGCGTTATGTCTGGTTGAATATCAAGTTGTGAGGAGTGCGTGGAAGTCAATACAAAACCCTGTGTAAGACTCCTTCTTTTCTGTGCTAGTGTTTAATTATTGGAGGTGGCCCATGTGGCTTGCGGACTGCCATAGAACTTGCCTTCCTGGGAGCCAAGGTTGTCGTTGTGGAGAAGAGGGACGCCTTTTCAAGAAACAATGTGTTGCATCTCTGGCCATTTACAATCCATGACCTCCGGGGTCTGGGAGCAAAGAAATTCTATGGAAAATTCTGTGCAGGATCTATTGATCACATCAGTAAGTATCCAAGGGCATGGGCACAGTTCAGTTAACAGGTGCACTGAAGTCAAATGACTACCAGAGAGTTCTTGATTTGGCAGAAAGCTCATCTACCTTAAACATGCTCAAGTGCATGCTTGCACGCACACACGCAGAGGAAAAGAAATGTTCTCATTTAAGCAAAATGGCAATTGGACATACTACGGTCTTACAGAGCAGCATTTTTGTTAGTCTGGATTTGTTAAGCAATATTTTTTAATTAAGGAGTATGAAGACTAGATACATTTGTATCCAGTTAAGATAGACACAACCCTTAAGCTAATGAAAAAATATGCAAAAGTGGGGTATTTTACAGGTAAATATGCTGTATAATTTTCTGTTCTAAAATGGTCAACGTATTGGTTAGCAGATCCTTTAAATATCATTCAAAAGGAAAGTTCTAAATAAGTATTGCTAGAAACTCACTGAAATGAGTTTCATTACCTACAAATTGTGTTGCCAGAGGAAAATGATACACAAGAGAACAACAGGCTGTGGTAGTTGCTACATTTGCATTCATCACAGTATGGGAAATAATAATGCTGCATGCTTGTGTTAATATCAGTTGGGTGGCATGCTTGTAGCACCTGTAATTGCTTACGTATTAAATACTTCTTTGTTACTCACTGTCTACAGGTATTCGACAACTTCAACTTATCCTCTTCAAAGTTGCACTTATACTAGGAGTTGAAATCCATGTGAATCTAGAATTTATGAAAGTCCTGGAACCTCCTGAAGATCAAGAAAACCAAAGTATTATTTGCCATAATGTAGTTTTTTTTCACAGTACCTTCTTTTTGTGTCAGGCATTATGTGCAATCATTCAAAGTAGTTGAATTCTGCCTAAAGAAATGGGAGGATTTTGCCCTTCTTGTTCAGCAAGGTTTGCTGTACACAGTTGTAAGCGGGATATGTGTCATCATGGCAGAGCACTGATAATTCTTAAAATACGACCCAGTCTGAGAAGTTGAGGTTTTGCACTATGCCTTCTGGCATGCATTTGAGGCTCTGTAGGGAGTCTGGTGTGGCTTTTTGATATCTTCTTGCAAAAACAATTTTTGATTGGTAATATAAATATTGAAGATGGATTAAGCTCCCTGGGCCTCATTTTGCTTTCATATTTGATGTAACTCCCACTGGTGCACAGAGTCTTATCAGGCATGTTAAGCAAGGTTTTTAAACAAAATAGAGAATTATTTCTCATTCTTTTTTCCATTTCTTTTAATAAGATTAGTACTTAGGGTGTAGTTGCAATAAAGTATTTTAAAATTTTGCTTCCATTAAAAATACTATGCTGTCTCTTTTTAGAGGATCTTATAGTAACAGTAGAATAAATATATTTTATAGAAATAAAAAAATATAGAAATATGTATATTATATTAATGTATATTTTATATCTATTTCTATAAAATATATAAATGTTTTATGTAATTAAATCATTTAATTTTTAAATATGAGCAATACAAACGTTTTTGCATAATCAGCTTTGTGTTAATGCAAAGGTTAAATTTTGGTTTGTGAGCATGCTCACATTTAATTTCTATTTAGAAGATAATAAAATGTATTGATGATAGGATGCTATGTTTCTTCTTTTAATACCCAGTCCTTCATTGTGATGCAGGTCTGAGAAGAAGTTTTGTGCATTAGGTGATCCAAATGAAAGCTGCTGTTCTTTTTTTTTTTTATTGTCAGTTTATGAGCTTGACACCTTGCTAACACAGCCTGAACATAGCTTCAGACCAAGGCAGAATTCAGCTCTGTTTGAATGAGAAATGGATCGTTTATAGTAATGCCCTTTCTTCAGACTCTGAAATCACTTCTTCTTTGTATTACTGAAGAATGAATAAGTATTATTCCTTGTGTTTTTAGAGATAGGTTGGAGGGCTGAATTTCTCCCTATGGATCACCCTTTGTCAGAGTATGAATTTGATGTTATTATTGGTGCAGATGGCCGCAGAAACACATTAGAAGGTAGGTGAAATGTGTGCTTAGGAGAGCATAAAGCAGCAGACTTTTCAATCTACTGAAGTCTGTGGAAACTACTTTTTATGAGGTATCTTCTGCTTCTGTTATTAAGTTGTAGCTCAAAATAAAGACATTTAATGTCATTACCAATTCCCAGCACTGTGTATCTGCATTGCCTACAAAATTCATCATGATGCCACTGGGCTTGCTTCAGGGTTAAGCAATTATGTGATTTAACTTCAAAGATGCTGACAAGATACATGCCAGGAATTGTGTTGTCTTTGCTATTGTGCATTAAATTTGTACTGTATGTTTCAACTAACGACCAAAACATGACTGTCAGGTATTTAATGAAGGCATCAGAGGTATTGCTGTCTTACAGAGATGATTTAACTTCAAAAGCAAATACTTTGGAAACGATACCAGAAGATAATAACTCTAAGCAAGGAGGGAAAAAGAGGGGGGAAATACTTCATGAACTGGAGTCACTTCTGAGAATGCAGACCATCTGAGCTGTCTGTTTTAGCGAGACACTAGCTAAGCTGCTCCTGTGTCACATGAACAAACCTGTTACTTAATTATATATTCACCTTGTAGCTTTAATTATATCCATGTTAGTTTCAATTCGCTAAGTACGCTATTTCCTTTTTTATTAGCTTCATAGTTTGTTTATTCTTATATCTGCCAACCACAATATGTTTAGAGTTAATGCTCGATTAGAAGTTTCCCCACAGTATTGTCTAGCTATCCTCTCTAAAAGACTGTTTAAATAATAAGGTACCAGCAAAATGAAATTATTCTTACCTCAGCTGCAGACTCTATTGAGAAGTTAATGTGGTTATCATAGTACCAGGATCTAAGGGAAAAATTAGTGCACTGAAGATTGTTTACATACAGAGGCTGGTAGTATCATATTAAATCAATCCCAGTGAAATAATGAGACCATATCAAGAAGCACAGAGACAAAAATTCATAGCTGATTTATTTCTTCTTAAAAACTTCATGTATTCTCTGCAAGATCATCTGGGTCAGAGCAATCCCAGGCACAGCTCCAGGTTGGGCAGAGAAGAGATTGAGAGCAGCCCTGGGGAGAAGGACTTGGGGGTGT
>JANRGW010039154.1:0-17997 GCA_024733675.1 Psilopsiagon aymara
CCCCCCCCCCCCCCCCGGGCATTTTCCTACCTCTTTGATCACACTAAAACATCAACTGAGTGGTTTTTATTTAAAAAAATCCCAAACTGGGGAAAAAAGCCACCAAACAAAGTGGGAAAGACCCAAACAAGAAGCACACCCCCCCAAAGCACAGACTTCTCTTGTACTAGTGTTGCCTGTCAAGGAAATGCCTTATAGGAGTCTTCTATAAGAACTGATGCAACACCCAAACAAACAAGGCACTTCAGTTAAAGGCATTAAGGAGACAAGGAGGGACTGGCAGCCCCAAAGCGCTAACTCCAACCTCGCCTTCAGGCTGGAAGCCCCACAGTTAGCTCCAACAGAGGCCTCAGTCTGCTCCTCTGCAAGCAAAGCACAAAGCTCTCTCCGTGGTAAGCCCTTCAATAAGTTGCACCCATCAGCTGGAACAAACCTGGTGCCTCCAGCAGGTACCGGAGTTCAGTCCTCACGACTCACCTGTCAGACACACACGGGCTAACACACCAGGAACAACGTGAGCACTGCGGGGCTCCTCCCTAAATACCACCAAAAAGCTCAGGGCACAGCCACGGCCTCGGTCACAGTCTCCTCCTGGCTGCTGGGGGGATTTACCCTCAAGTCTTGAGAGCGCGGATACAGAGAGGGAAGAGTCTATACAGTGCCAAGAGGCCATATTCCTGGTAAATCCTCCAACAGCAAAAAGCTAAACCCAAAAGCATCTGCCTTTTCTCCATGGCGTCAGCTCCCCGCTCCCCAAACGGGAAACCTGGATGTGCAGTGGGAGGAAGCACAGGAAGGTATTTCTAAAAGCTGAGCAGTTTCACCTGTGAGAACTGATATCCCTTCCAGGAGCCTGGAAAGACATTCGCGTCACACCAAGGAATACAAATTAAGATACAACTCCCGGCTTCACCCTGTTCAACAGCAGAAGTCATCCATCCAACACACTGATACGCTCTTTAACAGAAAAGAACCATTTAAAAGTATGTTTCTGACAGTTTGGTCATTTCTTCTTTGCTCAACACCTGAAGGCTCATTCCCAGGTCAGCAGAAGCTCCTCAGGAACAGGACAATCCCTGACCAGGGGCTGTTTCCAGCCGTCGGACCCCAGCAGGGTGTGCGCACGGCTCAGAGCGCCCTCCAGTCAATGGGCTTCTTCCCGGCTTTCTTGAGCAGCTCATTGGTCTTGGAGAAATGGCGACAGCCAAAGAAGCCTCTGTTGACAGAGAGAGGCGAGGGATGCACCGTCTGCAGGACGTGGTGGCGTTTCTGGGAAGCACCAGAGGAAAGCACTCATTAGATTCCCATTTTCAGCTTCCAGGACAAGGCTGGCTGGTTCACCTCTGACCAAGTGGGATGGCCCCTCTACACCTCCTCAGCCACCAGCCTGAGCACCCAAAGGGCTGCCCATGAGGACCGGGACTTCTGTCCCACTGAGCAGAGGAGGATGGACTGCATAAAGCAGCAGTAATACCCTGGCTGTTGTTCAACTGCTGTAAAGTTTGATGCTACTCCTAGAAAAGGCAACAGTTCTGTCCCCAAGTGGAGGCTTTTCTGACAACATAAGTTTACACTTGCTCCACTTTTGTTGCTCAATTCTGGCAAAGGCCAAGCTTGAACAGACAGGGAACTGAACTTGACAGCAGAGCTCAAGCAGAGAGGAAACCCCAATTCTGTAAGGGAAGTGCCCTCTAGTGTCCACCCAACTGCGGAAAACAGTGAGAGAGGGAGGAGAAGCTGTACCCTGTCAATGGAGCTGCCTTTCTTCTGGGCATAGGCTCCCCAGAGCATGAAGACCACTCCGTGCAAGTTCTTGTTGAGCCAGGACACCACGACATCCGTGAACTGCTCCCAGCCTCTCTCCTTGTGGGACGTGGCCTGGTGAGCCCGCACCGTGAGGACAGCGTTGAGCAGCAGCACCCCTAGCAAACACACAGAGCATGAAACAACAGAGCAGGGCTTCGCTTCTTCCTGCTTCCCAGAGCAATGGCAAGTTACATTTTCAATCTATGGCATCCACTAAGCATGTATTCGGAACTGATTTTGTCTTTTACAGTTTCCAAGCATGGGCCTGGTTTCTTACAAGGCCTTTTCATGACCTACAACCGATTCATTGCTGAAGTGTCTGTTAACTCACCTTGCTTGGCCCAGCCAGTCAGATCACCATGACCGGGGTGAGTGAAGTCCTCAATATCTGTAGATAATTCTTTGTAAATGTTTTCTAAACTGCAAGCAAAAACCAACAGAAGCTTTTTTAATGTCTAAAGATAAGAGCAAACAAACAGCACCACTCATTGCTCCTACCCTAGGCAAGAACTGTACTGACTTTGATAGGATTTAAAAGAATCTTCCCTGTGAGGGTGCTGAGGCGCTGGCACAGGGTCCCCAGAGAAGCTGTGGCTGCCCCATCCCTGGCAGTGCTCAAGGTTGGAGACAGGGGCTTGGAGCACCCTGCTCCAGTGGAAGGGGTCCCTGCCCAGGGCAGGGGTTGGAGGTGGATGGGCTTTAAGGCCCCTTCCAACCTAATCCATTCTGGGATTCTGTGATAATAAAGCCATTTATAGAAGCAGAACAAGGCTGTTTGCATGCCTGGCTGGAGGCTAAATAAGGAAGTCTCAGCACAACTGAAAATGCAAATTTACACCCAACACACTCTTCAGAACCACAAAGTACTCAGAATTATCCACGCTTCTGCAGTGATGGTTTCTAATAAGCAAAGCACAACTCAGCCTGAAATAGCCCAACTCAACTGACAATTATGTGGCTCAAGAGAGCTGTAATTTGCTTGTAAAAGAGGATTTGCAAAACAGGCATTGTCATACCTGGGGGGAGGTGGAACAGGCTTCTGGACACTGAAACAGAGCCCATGAGCTTGATTAGGGCCATGGTACGGATCCTGTCCCAAAATGACAACCTTCACCTGAAACCACACTTTTGTTAGCACTGAATTATTATCAGTATAATTCCCAAAAGAGGTAAGGAAAAAAATGAAGGCTTTTAAACAAACTCTATCCTAAACCAAGCACACAGGCCAACAAAAACGCACCCCAAACCACCCAAGAACTGAAGTTAAACCACTCGCATCTCGTTGTAAGCAAGTTAAAGATTACAATCCCCACCTAACATCACGGATTAGCATCCCCACAGCTTTGCTGCCAAGATTATGAAGAGCATTTTGAGTACAGAAAACCAACATTTTGATGAGCCATAGTAAAACCCTTTATTAAGGTATTTTCCAAGTCGAGTTTTTAATATGTTAGTTTTACACCACTCTTGCTATAATATTTTGACAGAGTTTATGGGCAATGGGATGGCCTTAAACATTAGGGGTTTTTTTAATTATAGTTCATTACAGACCAATTAAAAAAGAAGAGATGTAAAAGCCAAAAATCAAGCATGCCATTAAGGTGGTAACATTGGGAATAAGGACAAAAGTCCAACTAAAGTTTTAAAGGCAATTCTATGACCAGTAAGAGTAATAAAGCAATCAAACGCCACTATCAAGGATGAAAGAGATGCCGGGATTTATAAGTTATGTGAGAGAAACAGCAGCACCTGCATCACATGGGACTGAAGCTTAACAGACCAAGCATCAAACACACCAACACCCCAGCCCTGCCTTTTCAGCGTTGCAAACGCAGCAGCAACAGAGACATCTCACGCATACCCCACAGCTCTACTCACATCCCTAATGTCGCACATCTGCGTCCAGGTGAAGACTTGCTCGGGGGGCGGATACACCGTGTAGCGCTTTCTCTCCTCTGCCACGAACGCCATCAGCTGCGGGGAGAGAAAGTGAGCCCGGGGCTGCAGGGAGCAGCAGCCGCCAGGCCGGGGGCCGCCTCATGCACTGACTCACCTCCACGAAGTAGCGCTTGGAGAACTCTGCGGCCAGCTGCCGCCGCCAGCTCTCTCCGAAGCCCGGCGGTACGTTCCGCTCCGCCAGCCGCTGCTGCGCCGCCTCCTTGTTCTTGCGGATCCGGTCCAGCTGCTGCGGGCTCAGCCGGGCGGCCTCCTCCGACTCACCTCCCGCCGCCTTCACTTTCTTCGCGGCACTATCCTGGAGGCAGCGAGTTAAGAGACGGCTGCAGAACGGCGCGGGGGCACCGCGACCAGACCTGGGCCTGAGCAGCCGAAGGAAGACGGCGGCCACCATGGCGCACCAAACACCGCCCCTCGCACGCGGGTATTTCGCGGCAAAACAGCGACAGGCCGCTCCCCATTGGCCGGAGCTCCGCGCGGGGCCCGCCCACAAGCGGGGGCACTAATTCTCTTTCTCCCTATTGGTAAAGGGCGAAGCGCCCGCTCCTCCCTATTGGCTCGCCAGGGCCGGCGGAGAGGATTTCTACCTAGCAACCGTGGTGACACGGCGGGTCTCAGCATCCATTGGGCGGCGGCGTAGCGCGGCTTTGATTAGCAGCTCATTCAAGCGTGCTGGGAGCGCGGGGTTTTTGGAAGCGGCGGCGCAGCGAGCGCTCCTCTCACCCCGACACCCCAAAACCCGCCACCGCCGCGCACCCCAACTGCCACCAACACCCCGAGACCGCCTTTCACCTCCAGCCCCTCTCCCCCCGCCCCAGCCGCCACCAGTCCCAGCTCCAGCGCCGCCGGCTCCCGCAGCAGCTACCTCAGCATCACCGCTCGGCTCCGGGGAGCGGCTGCGCTTCCTCTCCGGCGCGGGGCTGAAGAAGGCGTGCAGGGTCCTCTGCCCGATCATAGCTGCGATGGAGCGGCGGCGCTGCGCGGGGCGGCGAGCGAGGGGATGCGGATTTGGCGCCAAAACCGCGCGCGTGCGCGGGGTGGGCGGAGTCTCCCCGGAGGGAGGGGAGCGGAGCTGTCCGTGGCGCATGCGCGCTCGCCCCGCCCCTCCCGCTCCCTCAGGGGGCTCCCGCCGGTTCCCGTGCGGTGCCGGTGTCGGTACCGGTGCCCATGGACAGGTTCGTGGTTAAACGGCGCCCCGAGGAGGCAGGGAGCAGCGGGAAGCGGCCGCGGCCGGAGGAGCCCCCCCAGGGGCAGTCCCGCTGGCGGGAGATCCGGGCCGAGGGCTTGAGCTGCGACTACCGGCTGCTGTTCGAAAAGGCCGAGGCTGACGAGATCCTCCGGCAGCTGGAGGAGCAGGTGGAGTACTTCGAAGGTAACGGCTCCGCCGCCCCGTGGAGTGCATCCGTGGCCTGGGCAGCGGTGCAGAGGTGTGGAGGGGGCTCCGCAGGCGCCTGGTGCCTGCGGAGTGGCCCTGAGAAGCCAAGAACGAGCGCAGGTCCCATCCCACACAGTCAAGCTTTGCTTAGCTGAAGTGCTTGTCAAGTGTTCTAATTCCTGTTTTAAGACAGCTGGGATAATCCTGGGACAGTGGTAGGAGTGTGTGTTGGTACATAGGAGATACTCCCCAACATGTTAATTCAGCAGCAGAGTGTGATGGGAGTGCTAATCCCATTCATCCCATTCAAGTGGCATAGTGAGGCAGTGCCAGACTGGAGTGCTTTGCTGGGACAGAAACACCTGAAGTTTGTCACAATCGACCTTCTCTTGTCTCACTCAGAGGCTCAGAAGCTCCAGATCAAGAGAGTGTTGAGCTGTATAGAGGTGACGCAGAATTGGGTTTGATCCTTCTTGTTTCTCCTTGAAACAGGTGAAATGACAAAAGTGCACGTGTTCGGCAAATGGCATCCCATTCCAAGGAAGCAGGTAACCTATGGAGACCCTGAGTTAACATACACATACTCAGGCGTTACCTTCTCTCCTAAGCCATGGATCCCAGTTCTGAACCGCATCAGAGAACGTGTCACCTCAGACACAGGACATACTTTCAATTTCGTGGTTATCAACAGGTATGTCTGGTTTCTGATTGCACCAAGCAGCTTGTTCAAATGGAACATTGCTTGTGCGACACTTGACACGTCACTGAGGAGCTGTTTCATGTTCATCTGACAGGTACAAAGATGGTGAGGACCACATAGGTGAACATCGAGATGACGAGAGAGAGCTGGTTCCCCGCAGTCCGATTGCATCCGTGTCCTTTGGAGCTTGCAGGGACTTTGTCTTCAGGCACTGTGCTTCCCGAGGGAAGAATGCAACGCGCCGCATCAAACCCATCAAGCTGCAGCTAGCCCATGGGAGCCTGCTGATGATGAAGTACCCCACCAATATGTATTGGTACCACAGTGTGCCCCCCCGCAAGAGAGTGCTTGCCCCAAGAGTCAACCTCACATTTAGGAAAATGATGGCTATAGCCAAGAAGTGAAATGTTCAGCAATCAAGCTCTGGGACTTTTAACTCTGAAAATAGAAGCTTCTTTCCCAAAGTAACTCAGTTTCTCATTCACTGTCTTTGATGATCCAAGGTACAAATTAAACCAAGAGGGGAGACAGCGTTCTTGGTAATTTGCTAATAGAGACTGCGACTGCTGATCTTAAATGCCAGGAATACTCTGTGAAATGCTGCTGTAGTTCTGCTGATGCATGTTTTTAATGAGCAAGATCCTTGTTTCACTCAGGAGGAGGTTTGTTCCCAATTGATCTTCGTCTAGCCAGTTTTCCCAGAAGATCAAAATACTCTGTCGCCTCTGAAACAGTTTCTAATGACTGTAAAGTACATGATGGGATCATTGGAAGCTGGTGCTGTTCCACAGGTGGCACGTTCTTGTCTGCTCTGTCAAGAAGCTATAGTTTGCTTATTTTTAAAGAATAAAATACAACTGAGACTGCCACAAAGAGGAGGAGAGCTAAGATACGGATATAGTGAGTGTAGCAGGGCTGGCTGCATGTTTTGCAGTCGCTGTGTCTGCAGATATACTCCTCTACCTCCTCTGCTGAGGTGGGAGTCTGGGTTCTTTTGGTCATTGGGAAGGAGGAGTCTGTGCAGGGACAGGGTCCTTTGTACAGAAACCAGGCAGCATGACTTTTTGGGGAGAGACTGGGTTGGATCATTTACATGGACAATGCAGTGGGAAAGGCTGTGCCTTCTGAGAGTTGTTTTTCTAAATAATTATTCCTAGGGATGCCATCGTGACTACCTGGAAGCCATCACCTTCCATGCTCATGCTGAATCCCAAGGAAATGAAGAACCTTCCAAAGTCACCACCACCAGGTCTTGTGATGGTGAGTACCGAGTGAGAATGTGACCTGACCCTGGTGTAACCAGGCCACAAGCACCTGAATTAGTGATGGGCTCTGTGCTTCAGTGCTGGGTTGTTAGGACAGTGGAATTAATGTCCGTTTAGACCATTTGGAGGGTGTCCTTCCTACTCTGCCCCAGAAAATGCTATGTGTAGGTAAAAAGCTGCATGAATGCTGGTTATCCAGAGCACTTGAAGCGCTGCTTCCATCACGTGTACCAAATGCAGTTTCGCAAGACATTACCACACGTGACCAGCTATGTTTTTAAATAAGTTTGTTCTTTTATTGCTACTGTACAGTTACAAAAATACCCTGAAGTGAAAACGCAACTTCAAAGAGCAGTGCAGTGTTTGACTCCAATGTCATACATCTTAAATAATGCACAGAATAATCCAAACACAGGGATGTCGTCTTGAAGCTCTTCTCTGACGGTCTTTTACATTTTATTAATGCCTTCTCCACCACGGAAGCTTGTGAGTAACAAGCACCAGTATTTGATGAGCCTCAGGTGTCTGCAACAGAACCCAGCGGCTTCTGAAGGTGAGGTTTGGGTGGCAAACATCTGCACAGGTCTTTGATGCTCACAGGAGCTGGGAGTGTCCAGCACAGCTCAGGACCAAGGTGCTGATGCTCCCTCCCTCACACCAAGGGCTTAGCCAAGATCATCTACTCCTTCCCAATAATGAAAGCTAGAACAATGCTGGCTGCTCAACCCTCATCTTTACAGCCCCTGAGGAAGCTTCTGAAGTAAACCTGCAGCTGGGTGCAATGGAGCAGTTATTTATCAGTGCTCTCATTCTCATCAGAGGCCCCTCTTGGAAAGCAGCTATACACAAAAGAGAAACACATTGAACACAGAAACTGGCAGCAACGCGTGGCTTTATGCCCTGGTACACGCTGACAAATGACAGTCCATGGTGTGCGTATGTTCTGACCCACCTCCAGCATTGCCACTTTCTACACCATGTGCACAGGAACTCTGCACAGAAACATTTCACACATCCAGATGAACCTCTCCAAAATTCAGTTAAAACCCATGAACAGACCATTGAGCACAGAAAATACACACTGCTGGCAGTGGAGACGTTCTCAAGTTGTGAAGTACAAGTGGGATACCTCCTGGAACTGGGAGCTTTCATCTTTTGTCTTCCAGGACTTCATAGAGCTGCACACCAGAGCTGCACACCAGAGCTGCCCAGAATGGAGGGAGGCCTTTCACCTTCCACAGTCCATTAGCTCTTAGCTCAATGGTCCTGTTTGGCATTTTGCATCCTTCTTGTGTTTTTTACTTATTCTAGTGTCTTGCTTGTTGCTTTTTAATAACTTAAATTAGGTTAAAACCATGCTACAGCATAGCACAGAGAGGGAGACTCCTTAGGAATTAGTACATCAGTGGATTTATAGACTGTGTTATGTACTGTGAGCGTTACTTGGAGCAGGAATTGTGATCCAGACTCTGGAATGATGAGTTGTGTAAATACTTTTGCATACGCATCCATGGCCACTCCTATTCTGCCTGGTTTCTTGGAGGAGCTCTGGATGCCTGTGAGCTTTGGGCAGCAATATGAATACATGAGGTACAAAGTTGCCTTAAAAAACTATTAAGACAGTTGTCAGCATTGGAAAACATAGTTGCTGGTTTACACTGTGAAAGCTTGTCTGATGAATTATGCCTTTTCTCCTCCAACCTCCCAAGGATGGAAAAGAGCTAAAAGGAGCCTACATACTTCATCCCTGGTCATTTAGAAGCAGTCAAAAGGATCGGTTTTGCTACTTCTCACTCTGTGTTTAGTTTGGGGTTTGCTTTTCTTTTACACCTCACACAGTCCAGAGCAGCAGAGTGCAATTCCCTTCTGTTCCTGCAGCAGCCTGTGTCTCGTGCAGCACCACCAGGCTTTTCAGGCTGCTGTATGACTTCCCCAGGCAAGTGAACGCCCCCCCAGTCCCGATTCAGTCCTGCAATCTCTAACTTCCCAAGGGGCCTCTCAGCAAAGTCACAGCCAGCACAAGCTCAACAGCAAGGCAGACAGCACAGATCTGAATGGTCTATGAGAAATGGCAGGTTTCAGCATTAAAATAGGAAGGGCAAGTCTAGAACACGAATTACAGCAGCCTTGACATCACAGCATTAAAAGTTGTAGTCGATACTACAAGCAACTGTACTCAACAGTTTCAGAGTGGCAAGGAAATGGTCACTAGCAAATGCTCCTGTCTCTTGAGCTCAACCACATTCCAGAGATAGAACAAATCAGGGCCTCAGCTAAAATAGATTCACACCCCCTATATTTTCTCCTGGAAAAAGGAAACTGCACTTTGCATCAGCAGAAGTACTTCTGTGATACCTGAAGAACTAAAATATCAGGAAGATGGTGTGAACAGGGAAGTTGGGGTTTGGATCATGCATGTTCTGTAGAGATGTCTTACTTTGCCGATTAGCCGGGATGTCGAGATCTGATCCCATTAGCGATTCATCCCACCATCTCGAGACACTTATCAGAACACAACACACGCAGTGGACTCAGACAATGGTGATGTAGCTCTTCACATAGGCTCAAGGCACTTTGTTTCTTAAGTCACTGCCTTTGATAGCAGAAGCTTCCCATCAACCACTCCTGGGGCTGCCCTGTTCAGAAAAGCTGCAGTGAAATGTGTAGGATTAAGCATCTCCCTATGAAAACATACAGTATGTCAGAGTATGGAACACAGCTTTGGGAAGTCTGTTTGCAGTGTCTGTTTCAGAGCTGTGATGTTGGCAAAGTTACTACCTAACAGAATAAATACTCCTTTAATACAGCTCTGCTCCGGGCTGCATAACATCAGCAGACCAACTTTGGTACAAACACAACTCCCAGCAGGAGCCAGCCTTTGCCATAGAGGAGGGGAAGGTTAAAGGGCCTGTGGTGGGTTATTTGCATAACAGACAGGAGGTGCCACGTAGATACCCTCAGGTTTTGTCCTTCTTGTGCTCTCTTCATCACTCTTCAGCCTTTGACTCCAGGCTCTGGTGCTGTACCCTGGGGTGAACACGCTCGTAGAACAGCAGGTAGGCACTGCAAGAGAGCACCTCCTGCAGGCTGGCTTTGCGGACGGTGTCGTCTGAGATCCACAGCCACTGGCTGCTGACAGCCAAGGGGCTGCGGGGGGAAGGCGGGGAGCGGCGGTAGGTCACGAAGTGTCCCGAGTGCATGTCGCCGTGGTGAACCACCACTGCCATCAGGCGGTAAAGGTACACGGGGGAGCTGAAGGACACAAACAGGAAAAGGTCAACATCACTCCTGGAACAGAAGCAGCCCTGTTGCTTTGACTTCAGCTGCACTTTCTTCGTAGAGCAAAAAGATGCTCTAAGAGACATACTGTCTTGCAATTACTTTTCTGTACAGCAAGTATCCACTGCAGTGCTGTCTTATTCTACTCCCAAGAAAAACATTTTAAGAGCGTATGTAACAGAGGGTTACTGTCGTCTGTACAGCATCACTTGCAACAGCATGCTCCATCCAACCTACCCAAGTGTCACCACTCCGTTCTTGAAGCGCTGTTATTGGACAGAAAAGCTATTATAGAAAAATGTGCTTTTAACCAAAAAGGTAAAATTGCAGCAGGTAACCCGTGGTTTACTGCAAGCAGAGAAAGGAGACTTTGAGTTCTGCTTGCAGCAGATTCTGCTGCCATGGAGAAATGAAGCCAAAGAGAAACACCAAAAATCAGCCAAGAGGAAAGCAAGTACTTCCACACAGAAGCTGGGGTAATGTGACATTCGGTACTGTGCAGCCTCAGAATAAAGGCGGCTATGATTGGAAGGGACAAAAGTTACACGATAAGATACAACTCTAACTTACCTGCACTCTGGGAATGCAGCAAGTGGAAAAGGTCCCGATGACATTAAAAATGAAGAGGGGCAGGCACCATTCACAAAGTGTGGTTTAGTGCCTGATGGCTGTTCAGCAACTGCAGGAGAAAGGAGACAGTAACTTAACTCAAATGCTACTATTAGTACTGCTAATAATTGCAGGTGCTTCTGTTCCTGCAACACATCACAGAATACAAAGGCAATTTATCTACTTTAATTCATGACATACCACAATCCCTTAGAAGATGCCATTCCCAGCATCTTCTTCTGCTTGTCCTGAAGCCTTAGAAGAGATCGCTAACAAGTCCCTAGGAACTTCCCCATTCAACATTCCCTCATCCTTTGGTCATAAATCCTGTTCTGTGCTATCTGAGAATTCTTGTTTGTTTGTAAGGTTTAATCTTTAAAAGGCTCAAATTACATTCTCAAAAGCGAACTGTAAACTTGGAGCTTGATGGAAAAGGGGTTTCTATCTGTCCTCTTTGCACAGCTCGAAATAAAGATACTGTTTTTGCAGTCATTCTGTAGATGAGAATGGTTTATCACTGAAATGCAGAAATACCTGATCTGTTTTCTTTCGCAGTACCTGCAGGTTTCACTGCTATCCCATCCTTTGTTCCAGGTGCTGTCCCTTCAGAGTTCTTCTGATTCAGCTCAGTCTGGCTGGACTTGTGAACAGGAACGTGGTATTTGTAGATGTCCATGATGAGGAACTCATTGAACTGCACGTGCTCATGACGCTTCAGAGGAGTGCCTTGGTTTGACCAGCTCAGTCTTTGCAGATGGATACACAAACACTGAGGGAGCTTCAGCAATATTCCAGAGAAAAGGAGAGTCAAAATCCCATTTTCAATGAAAAGAAACTGCTGTGCAAGTTAAAAGCATGCTAAAGGAACTGGTAAGTCTCGTGGAGAAGGAAGTGCATCACTGAGCTCTTCCCTGATGTGCTACTAGAAATGTTCACTCCAGTTTGTTGGAGTGAATTGTAAGACATTGCCAATACTCAGTAAGTAATGGCTTTGCACAAAGAGTACCAGGAAGAAAGGCCAGGGAGTTACAAATGTCTGACACTCAAAGTCATACCAGGGTTAAACTCTGTCGATAAGTACATATTACTGTTGATGGCACTGAGGATGAAAATGGACATCAAGGAAAGAGATGAAAGAAAGAAATTGCTATATAGTGGGATTTAAAATAGATCTGGAGGGTTAGCTTGCCTCACCTTTCCTAACTTTAATTGCTTAACAAATGTTGTTCTCTGGTTTTCTATGTTCTGTCCATTCAGAATCCCTTCTGCCTGAATCTGAAATCAAAAGAAGAATAAAGCCATTTGATTACCTGCCGTGTTTGATTACACATAATAGTGCAGGTCTGCACACTGCAAACAAAAGCATTTCTCTATCTAGAACTATGCTTGGTGCATTAAAACACCTACAGTTTTCTAGGAACTTTAAGAATAGTTGGCCTGTCCTAACGGATCAGAACTGCAAGCCAAAATCAAGCCAAAAGGAGCATTTACAGAACAAGTCCAGTGCCCAGGTTTGTGTGTAGTCACATGCCATTGCTGTTGGCTTTCTAATGAGCCACTCTGGCCCTATGCTATCATCAAACTAGGGGCAACTGCTTAAATACCAGACCAAAAAATTATCCCAGATATTATCTAAATAATACCTGGTAAGTACAGAATCAAATACTTGTCAGTTTGGTAACATTAGTAATAAATAAAGCTTCAAAGTACTCTGTGAGCTAAGAACTCCATCTTATATAGAAGAAATCCCAGGCAGGCTAGCAGCTTTCCGACAGTCATGAAGAAAGGAGTAGGACACTGAAACTTTATCTCTGTCAGCAGCTTCCAACTGAACTAGAGGGTTACTTAAATGAAGAGGACATACTTTAGTGCAGTTGTCACACACAACATCCTTCACAGATTCAGAGGAGATGAAATGGTGGAGGCAGTGGTCCAGCGTCATGGGGCGACCCTTAGTACAAATGAAAACCACAGTTACATGGAGTAGGTTGAGGGTGCATGAAACTCACTATTGTGAAAGGAGTTTTCCTCGTTTCTTCCATAGAAACTACAGAATTGCACACTTACTTCTTGAGAAAACTGACTGAATGGGTTGGAGTGTAGAACACTGATAATGTAACTATGGGGATTATTCTTTGGTCTGGATTAAATACAGAAAACATTCCAGCCTGTGGATAAGAACAGTTGCTGAGTCACCCTACATCTACAGTGTTTTGCCACTCACTGTTTTTCAGAGAGCCAAAAAGAAACAATTCCAGTTGAAATCACTCAACCAAAAGCCTGCATTGGGTAACTTATGTGCTATCACCACAGAGACAAAGCATCTGAAGGTCACCTGCCAGGACTGCCAGAAACAGCCCTCAGGATATGATCTGGTCTGTTCAAATCACACAGAAAGAAGCGAATACCGCACCAGGAGAGACAGAAAACTCTGCTGGTGTCAACAAAGTCATGCTTGTTGTACTCACTGGTACACCAACATGTTAGTGATCAGTTTGTGTATTAGCAAAACACGAGTGTTTTTAAAAAGGCAAGTAAATAAACTGTAGCTTCTCATTTACACTTAGGCTGGAGCACCTTAAAAAGGGACTAATGAGGCTAACGCTGTGACAAGGCAATAGGCAGACTGGCTTGTGGTCAGGGAGAGATACATACCCACACAGCTGCTGGAATGCTCAGTGAGAGACTGTCAAAGGTATCATACCTCACAGGACTCTGCACGGAAACATTTCACACATCCAGTGAGCTAAAGTTTAGGATAATCCAAACAAAACAACCCCAAAACACACCAGCCTCACACAAGCTGAACACACAGCTCTGCTGTCCATGATGGTCAGTGGAGTGAGGTCAAACCCTCCATGTTCCAAATACCAAAGGTGCAACTTCGCCTCTCCTGCCCCTTGTTTGCAAGGCTTTGAGACGTACAAACCTTTCTCTTACAGTTTGTTCTCCAAATGAGATTTACTTTCTGTTTTATTTTACACAGGTTACCTTCACCTCCTTCCTCTGGATAAGTGGACTGCGACTGAATCTGGCTTTGCATGTGCCACCTCAACGCTGCATGTGGAACGGCTAGCGAGTCCTAAAGCACTACCCACGTGAGTGGATTTTCAGTACGTGGTAGCTGTGGGACTGAACACTCAATATTCAGCTATTACTCTGTCTGCTAAGACAGCTGTTATCCCCCCAGAATGGATCACACAGTGTTCTTCAGTATATTAAATGATATATTCTTGTTCACCACCAACACCATAAGTACCTGAAAAAGTAACAGCCTGAGCTGTCAGTCCTCCAGATCTTTGGTGCTGAAACCAACGATGTCAGAAACTGGGGATGGTGGTTTCAGAACCATCCTTTCTCACACACACCTGTTACCAGACGCACGCTCTCATACCTGGTGTTCACAGTGTTTGCAAACCATGTTGCTGGTGAGCCTTCCATGAAAAGGATGTGGAGCTTTCCAGTGATTTGACACAAGGGGAAGAGATCCTGAAACACAAAGTTGAAATTCTCCTTTTATTTTCAATACATCTTGTGTTCATTGCTATAAGTCTACATTTTTGGTCCACTGTAATAAAAGTAACTGCTCTAAAACACGTTCTGACCCACTGACACATAATTAATGGGGTTTTAATAGCCGAAGAGATGTATTTCAGTCCAATACAGACAAAGATCAATCAGTATTAACCCCTTAATAAACACAGCGACTACACTATGAATATTCACATGTCAGAATGGAAAAAGGCATACCTCTTGTTCTGCAGCTTATTTGCTTTTGGGTTATTTCTGGCTGCTACAGAGGAAGATAAAAGATTTCATTAACCCTACCTTAGAAAGCAC
Organism: Psilopsiagon aymara; assembly: GCA_024733675.1. Lineage (NCBI taxonomy): Eukaryota > Metazoa > Chordata > Aves > Psittaciformes > Psittacidae > Psilopsiagon > Psilopsiagon aymara. The sequence continues at coordinate 14,831 of JANRGW010039154.1, forward strand.
TGAGTATTAAATATGTTCTTATTTCATCCCTAATACACTTCTCTGCCATTGCAACTATTGTGGGGACTTAGTGTCTCTTTATGTTTGATGAAGGCCAGAAAACCAGGTACGCAGCAAACTTGTAATTGACAAAAAGAACAATTCTAGTGAAGTGAATACTTAAGCTACAGAATTCTCTGTCTTGGAGTATAAAATAAAGCCAATTTTATAACCCTGTTGTATCTATTTTAGACAAAAAGTGATAGAAACTCTCCATCTGCATGAAGTTTACCACTAACCTGGAGGTTGAGATAAATTTCACCTCCAAATGGACTATTCCATTAATGTCCATTTTGCAGTTTTCAAACCTCTTTCATGGGTCAACTCTTACAGATAAGAGTGCTTAGATGGACTGCTGTTCCACGGCTGTATTTCAATTCCTATATTCAATGGCATTTAGGGATGCAAAAGGCCTCGTAAAACAGATCACTGTAAATTCAGTGTAAATTCCCTTATGGAAACCATTTTTCATGCTTTAGATTCCCTGCCCTGTTGATTCATTTCTATCACAGCACTAAAGAACAGCTTTGTAAACATAATGAAACATCTTCTATTTCTAAACAGACACTTTATCCTTGACACACTTAGGGATGTAGGCAGCCTATGAGACTCCTGATAGAAGACATCACCTCCAGCGAGTGCACATCAAACAAATGTGTCACACGGGGCTGACGATCCCGTTCGTCTTCTAGTGAAGAGGTAAGGACATGAAACAGTTCATGAGCATCCTATTAAATAGAGGCATAAGACTTAGAGGAAGCAGAACCAAAAGATAGCAAAACATACCCCAAGGAGTACTGACAAACAACTACTAGAGTAGGAAATTAAAGGAAAAACTACTGCTTAGAGCCCACCTCATGTATTAGTAGTGATTATTTGTGCACCTGCAAACTTCACCACAGCAAAGGCTCAGATCTGACACTCGGGGCTGTTAGTACCACAGCTTCAACTTTCAGTCCAGATCTGAGCACGGAGGTGGGCAGCAGGCAGTCTAACATGAGTTCTGTACTCACCTGCTCTTCGAATGATGAGATCTGCCACCTGTACATTCTCAGAACTTCTAAGAGGCAGCTTGCATCCAGAACATCGTCTTCTGTTGCCTCTTGACAGGATAAAGCTGCAGACAGTGCATTTGAAATGTCAGCAAGAGCCACAAAGAACAGTTGCAACACAAACCTTTCATTTAGACTGTATGTTACTTCTGCATCATACAATTGATGACAGGAGAGTTATTCGTAGGGCAGGTAGACGATGACCATCAAACTAACATGATTCATGACCATTCCCATCTGACTCAGGCTGACTGCCCTCATAACGTTCCCCTCAGCTAACACTTATGCAAAGTGAACGGTTTCTCAACTATAATATAATAATAGAAACACTGTCCAGAAAGACGAATTTTTCCTGGTGGATTGGGTAAAAAATGGTACTTTATGCGGCCCAGAAACCTTTACATGCCCCATCTTCCTTCCACCAGTTAAATGTACACACTTAACCGGCCCCATTTTAGTATGAACAACATCCCAAGACAGGAATACTCCCAAAGAAGTTTAAAACAAGACCCTGTGAGGAAAGCCAGGGTGAGACAACGGATTCCTTATACATTTGGTGTGCTTAAACAGGAGGTAGCTGATCCATGAATTCAGCACAGGGACAGGTCTGACACAGGCTATGGGGCCTCGATTTAGCATTTTTTTCCAAGATCATACAAAGCATCTAATTTAACAGTCCATATTTTTGGTAAAACAGCAAGCTTGGGAAGAAATGCTTAAATTATTTTATAATGCATTTTTTTATAGAGAATTCTGAGTGTCCATCTGACGGTGATATTTTCCTATTTAATTATGCTGAGTCCATAGGCATACTGGTTTAACCCTTAATACTCTGAAGAGCCAATACGTTAAAGCCTGTGGCACTGGGTTCTATGACCACATTTGGAGCACCCCTGTTGCCCTCTACCTCCATTTATTCAACCTGCTGGCAAACAGCTTCTCCAGAGCAATGTGCACAGTGCTGGGGTGGCTGCTTTTCCATTGAGTTCAGTGTTTAAATTAGAATCAAATTAAAACCAGAACACAAGGCCACAGGAGCTGCCTTGCTCTAGGAAAGGAGGTGAGGAACGACAACATTTAGGCTTAATATTTCCTTCTTAGTTTATCACATCATGCAGTACCTCTTAGGAGACGCAGCAGTGTGACTGACAGGTAATGGTGCTCAGTGGACTGGCTCTGCTCTGTCTTGTATTGTGCTGTGAACTCCTCCAGCCACTTGATGAAAGATGGGCAGGAAGATAAGCCTTGCAGCAAAGAGTTCATGAAACACGTGTTCCCCAAGTTCAGGAGGCCAGGTACAAGCCCTACAAACAGAAGTGAGGGAGTTAACACCATGAAGTCTAGGGAAAAGTGGCTATCTTCCAGTAGTAGGTGCTGTGATAGGTATTAAAATCACATTAAGATGAAATTACCTCAGTTTAGTTAGTACTTGTACACAAGGAAACCAGAAGACCCTGGTGTTAATGACACTGCACTAACGTGTTTATATCCATGGTGCTCTCCTTGACACCAGTGTCGGATCCACATTTTCCTGGAAAAATACCCTTTTTTTCCTGGTAGGAATAGATTTCTCTCAGCAGCACTAAGGCTCAGCATTATCTGCAAGTTACCATAGAACTACAGCATTCTGGCTTACAAAATATATGTAGGAGGCCCCCACTGTGCAAGTTTACAGGAGCCCACAGGGTCAGGGCTGCCCCACTGCAGCCTCTGCCTGGTTGGGTGCAGCTTTCTCTTGGTCCAGATCAGCAGTTTGTGATCTAATCTCCTGGGCTGCCAGGGACTGATAAGAAATATCTGTGTGCAAGTGCTCAGCACGAGACCTTCGCTTCCCTTGTGCTCATGTTCTGTAAGGCCATGGCTGGTTTGCATTCCCAAACGCCAAATAGAGTGTGTTATCTGCAGCTTGTCACAAGGCAGGAAAACATGTCTAGTGAGTCAAGGTTTGGGAAGGCGTAAGAGTAGGGATAGGACATGGCCTTAGACTGAAGGACGGGAGATGGAGATGAGCTCTTGGGCAGAAGCTCTTCCCTGTGAGGGTGCTGAGGCGCTGGCACAGGGTCCCAGAGAAGCTGT
>JANRGW010039156.1:0-44356 GCA_024733675.1 Psilopsiagon aymara
TGGAGCCAGGCTGAGAGAGCGGGGCTGGGGCAGCCTGGAGAAGAGAAGGCTCCTGAAGGGGAGACCTTAGAGCAGCTTCCAGGGCCTGAAGGGGCTACAAGAAACCTGGATAGGGGCTTTGGACAAGGGATGTAGAGATGGGACCAGGGGAATAGCTTTAAATTGGAAGAAAGTAGATTCAGGTTAGATATAAGGAAGAAATTCTTTGCTATGAGGGGATGGTGAGACACTGGCACATGTTACCCAGAGAAGCTGTGGCAGCCCCATCCCTGGCAGTGTTCAAGACCAGGCTGGAAAGGGCTTTGAGCAGCCTGGTCTGGTGGAAAGTCTCCCTGCCCATGGCAGGGAGCTAGGAACTAGATCTTTAAGGTCCCTTCCAATACCAACCTTTCTGGGATTCTATGGTTTTGCTTTAAGAATATTAGTTCTAGCAAACAATTGCAGGTGGTATTGGAACAAGGGGTGAAGTTAGTAATGGTGTGTTCCCAAAACCATTACTTCCACTGACTGGCACTGGGAATTTGTTTCATCCCTTTCCTGGACTCTGCAGGAGAAGAAATTCAGTGATCCCAGGCTTGTTGAATCAAAATAGCTCTGCAGTTGTCTTTGCTTCAGGGTTTGCCTGTTCACACAGAAGATTTTTCATCTGAACCCCAGGAACATTTGCTTATTCTCCTTCTTCCTTCCCCAAAGAAGTCTGGTTTGCAGCAGCATGTTAGGTCCCTTTCTTTGAGCTGCCTGCAGAGCTACTTGGGAAACCAAACACAGCACTCCAGATTTATTAAAATGCATTGCTTGCTTTTTGTCAGCAGTGCTGATGTTGGTAAGAACAACAGGGCAAACACCTTAATAGGCAAGCCACGAGCCTGTGTAGTGTTTATCTCTCACACACACAAAGTTTGGATACAGCTCAGCTGTTGCATACAGGCAGTGGTGGTATTGGTTTTGAATGCTGCTGCAATTAAGTACAACTGGGCCTTTATAGAAACCCAGAGAGCTGCTGGGCAAAGCACTGAGCTGCAGAGCCAATTGTCCCCAGGACTGTAGCCTGAACCCAGACCCAGTGCAGAGCATCCTTGTGGATGCAGATCTTTGCGGCAGTACTGTGGCAAAAGAAAGCTTTCAGCAGGCTCAGACTGGGCACAGAGGCTGAAAGACCCTGTCACAATGGAGGCATGCTGTGAGAACTGGTACTGCATGTCTGCCACTCTCCATCTACACTGATGAGATAAAAGTGAAAGAGGCAGCTCTTCAGGTGCTTTGTTGGGTGAGTATATAACAGAGATAGAAAAACCCCACCCAGCACTGCCCTCCCGTGTGTAGAGCCACCTTTCCATAATGCAGAGAAGCACCAAAATGCTCCTTCTCCACACACAAGAATAGAATAGTCTCTTCTGCTGCCAGAACTACAGAACTACTCCAATTAGAGAATAGTTTTATTGGTAGGGGTATTTATTTTTATCTGAAAATGCTCTGGCTGTTGTCCAGGTCTTCTAGGTCTTTTTTACGTGAATAAATATTACAAATATAGAACAGAGAGGTAAAGAGCCTCACTGAATAGCTGCACAAAGAGATGAAAAGGATAGAATTGAATTGCTGAAATAGAAATGCATCAGTGGATGTAGATGGATCTACCTGTGAGAATTGAAGTCCCTTTTCTCTAACTGCCTAGTTGTGACCAGCTGGGTTTTGCATCCCATCTCAAAAGGTAGAGCCATTTGTTTAAAATGCTTAACCTTTGTTTAGGAGTTGCTTCAGTAATGACTCATAGAGGAGGCTGCAGTGAATTGAATCACTTCTCAAATTGTCTACTGTGTGAAGAATATAGTTGCAGAAAAAAGGTTAGCAGAAAATCTCTAAGGTCTCAGGTGATCTCAGCCCAAACTGCTGTAATCATTTTAACTTGTTAACTGCTGCAGTCTGGGCTCAGCCTCACTGCTGATGGCATTTTCCACTGCAAGATTGTTCTCCTGCTTTGCTTTGGATTATGTTGGTATTGCCCAATGTCTAAATATAGAGTAACTCAATGTTTCCATTCATTGCTTTTGTACGTAAAACGTGTTAATCTGTTCTAAGCAGCAGAGCATCGTCTATAAGCTGATATTTCAGCACTTTATTTGCTCTGTAGCTATTTCAGCTTTCCTGAGCTGTTTGAAAGGGGAACGCGCTCTGGCACAGAAAACAGAACTGCAGCAGTCCTACTGCTCAAAAGCACTGAGGTATGTCCAACTGGTGGGACTTTTCTGTCAAAGAAGTCCGGGCCTACATGGACATGCTGAAATTGTGGTGACAACATTGCAGATGTGACATCCTGCTTCAAAAGGAGGCATTTTGTTTCTAGCAGGTCAGGGTCTAGATCAGAAAGGTAAGGACTTTCTCATGAGTTTTACGTTTTACTCTCTAAGGATAACAACTACATGGAGAAGCTGGTCCCCAGGACGGCAAGGGCAAGGGGGTAAGTTCTAGCCAGGAATGTCTGTGTGCAGTCTTAATAGGAGGTGTCCAAGATATCAGCGTCTCCAATAAGCTGTATAGGCAGTCCTGCTCCTTTCTGTGCTGATGAGTAAGCCAGTTCTCAGCTCTCTGTCCATCAGAGCTCACACAGACTACAGCTGAAGAGCAAACAGCCTCCAACACCTCCAATTGCACCCAAGGAGAGGTGCTGGAAGCTGTGAGGGAGGAAAGGAATTAGCAGCCAGCTCTCCTGCTGTAGGCAGAGGTGCCTGGTGCAGCCTGTGTCCTGCAACCCTCTCAGCCATGCCCATCGCAGGCTGTGAGAAGGACCTGTGCAAAGGGCTGGGCTGTCATGTTGTCATATTTCAACAACTATCCTTGTAATTGACTTGGTGTTGGACATCGCATCTTGATGCAAGCCAGGGAGAGCCTTGCAGCCCCAAAGTAACTAAATGGAGAGACCCAGCGCACTTCATGGGAATCTGAGTAACCTGTTGGATTGCTTGGGGCACACAAAACCTCGATTTCCCACAGTGAGCTATGAAATAATGACATCATAACTGACAAAGCTGCTGCTTTTAAGGAGGATAAATTTCCCAAGGGCAATACTCAGTTGCCAAGCTTTCAGCTCTGGTGCGTCATTTACTGCTCTTCCTTGTGTTGACTTTTCATAGTGGTTTCTGTGTAGCAAGTGCATACTCAGCCAAGTTAATGTGGCAGAATGAGACCCCCAGATGGGGTCTGGGATTTCATCATGGAGCTTTTCACGTATTTCAACAAACATTAAAGTGAGGAGGGATCATTTTTCAATGACCAGTTTGCTTCCCAGCCCACACTGCCAAAATTTCACCCTGAGTTCCTGCAGTGCTCCCAGGAGCCATTGGCAGAAGCAGCTCCCTGGAGCTAAAGTGGAAGAGGCAATTTAATGTGACTAAAGTTTAAGAAATGCTTCTGTCTAATACAAGTGACCTGTGATGAATTAGCACTCCTCCTAGGGTTAGAATATAAGCCCAGCAACTTATACCTGGCAGCCTCTAATAGCTGTGCCTATGCAGCCTCTTCACCCTGCCACCCAGGAGAATGCCTTCTTAATATTCTTCTTAAAGACTTAGTGTTTGTGCTGGGTTTCCTGTAAATTCATAGTGTTTCATTTGCAGCCAAGCTGCAACAAAACCCACAGAATGATTAGGAAACCTTGCACGTACATACAGCAAATGCAGTCACAAGATTGCTAAATAGAAATTGCTCTATCTTTAAATGATCATGAGCTGTCAGCTGTTCCTTTGTTCGGATTATTATAGACACACATAAAACATTTGATTGAATGCTCAAGTTTTCACCAGCTAGAATCCAGACGGATGTCTGATAAAATAACAAACACACCCCACTCCACCCCTCCTCAAAATCCCCTTCCTGCTTCGGCTGAATTTCTCCCTGTATTGAAGCCAGTATTTCATGGACTAAATTGGACAAAGCAAGCAAACAATCTCCTTCCTATTGATTTCCAAATCAAGTCATTGTTAATCACATCAATATTCCCTGCTGATTCAACAGTCTCAGCGGCCAGCTTTCTGGCTCAAACAAGCTCCTCTGCATGGATGCTGTGGAGCCCTCTGTGTGTGCTGCCCAGATTTGCTATTAATTATTGCTGGAAGCACTCAGGTCTGATTCTCTCACCTCTTCTTTCTCCTCCTGTTTCCCCTCATGCAGCAGGGAAGAAGCAGAAATACCAGTCTTCACTTGACGTTGAATTTCTAACCTCTTCTAGTGATGTGAGGCTAGTGCTGAAGTACAGATCCAGGCTGCCACTGGCTTACATATAAGCAATCACAGTACCTCAGCTGCTGGGAAACGTGGCAGACATCTCAGTGTGGTGAGCTTGCTGGGGCAAAAATCTGCTCTTTTGTGGTGCAACTCATAAGGGTGGTGTGACAGCTTAGAGGTTCAGAGCCTGCCTCCTGGGGCTGTGCTGGCTGCAGAGCAGAAGCCTGCTCCTGCAGACTTTCATCCAAAGGATTAATTTGAAATCCATGTGCATCTCTTTACGTTCAGTGAGACACCTCTTATGCTTTAAACTAAGCAAATGCCTGTGCTTTGGGAGGATGGCAATCAGGGCGGAAACAGCAGAGCTGCAGTCTGAATGTGGCGGGAGCAGCACTGGTGCTGGCAGCCTGGTGTGGGAAGGGATGTGGCCGGGCTTGGGATCAGCCTCTGCATCCTCAGCAGCTCTGCCAGAGGTCAGATCTCATTGCAGGCAGTGAACAGCTCCTTTCCTCTTTGGTAAAAGAGAGCAGAACAGAAGAAAAGATGGCAGACTCAAACATGACTGTTTCCAGCAATAACAAGAAACCCCAGCTGCATGTGTGCGCACAGGCAAAGCAGCACACTGGAACACACAGAGACCACATCACCGTCCGTCGTAGAGGAGCCTGCCTGGGATTAGATTAGTGGCCAGTCTGAGAAGGAGAAGATGAGGTTTGGAGATCAAAATACTTTCTACCAGTTAGACACAGCTCACAGGAACACTATCTGTGCACACGTGGGCAGAAATGGTTGGGAAATCATATCCTGCCATTTGTTGTGTAGTAAATGTACCCTGTCAGATAAGCAAGAATCCAGGACTATATCTGTAACATCTATTAGCGATGGTAAATTAATTAAAAGTAGGAACTAATTAACCTCCCTGCTCTCTGCCTCTGCCTTTGCCAGGGCACTGAGTCTCATCCTGCTTTAAGCCCCACAGCAGCCTGTGCTGTGTCCCAGGCAGCCCTGGTTTTGCTAATGGCCCACAAGCTGCTCCCTGTGCATCCAGGGACCAAGATGCCCTCTGCTTAATGAGGCCACTGACAGCCTGATGATGCTTTCTGTGAAAGCCTTATGCCTTTCCTGAAACCGTCTGCAGGCTGGCTATAATATGCCCTTAGGCTGGTGTGGAGCTATAGAGTAGGGTCACCAGCAGAGGCTCAGATTGAAAAAGGGTTTTGAAGGGTCTCTGCCTTAGAAGTGGAAGCCTGCTGAGGTGAAGAGGGCTCTAGAAAGACACATAAACTTCTCATAAGATGGTTAAGATGAATTTAGGAAGTACTGGAGAAACGCATAGACCTTTGAACTATCCTTTAGCAGAATAGGCTTTGTATAGCCTCAAGGAAGCTTTAGCTAAAGGCAAATTTGGGCTAGCTTCATATCCGCTGTGGTTAACCTTCTACAGACCACTGCGTCCTCTGCAAATGGCAGAGACCCTGCACAAGCTGGTGAGTGCAGCAGGAGGCTCTGCAGTAGCTGCACTGTCAGCCCATGGCAGTGCTACAGGTGCTTCACGCTGTGAGAGCTGATCTTTATTCTCTTGCTGTCACGTTTTCCTGTCTGCTTACTTGTAAATCAAATTGTTATGTTCTCTGATGATAATGTTTTACTCCTCCTGAAGTTGCTGTTTGCAAAGTGGCATCTGTACAATGCTATTTTCCCCTCTGAATAATCATTTACATAATCTGAACCTGAAAAGAAAATCCAAACAACTACCATGGAAGAAAGGAAAATTCTCACAGAATAGATTTACAGACACTGTTAAATTTCCCTGTAAATGTGTATTACTTCTGGAGCTTCCCATGAAGACGGCAATGAGGAGAATTATTCTGCTCAGTTTTTACCTACTGACCCTACCAAGTACTTTCCTCAGCATGCTATCAGAGGTGCTATAGAGCTGATGCATTTGCTATTTTCTGTTTAATAGAGCTGATATTCAAATAGAGTGATATCCCTTGTCACAAATATAATTTCATCCTTCTACTGCACTTGATGAGAACAATGCAATGGCCTCACTGTTAGATACTGTGCTTGGTTCATTACTTTAAAATATGCTAGCACTTTGTTTGTAATAGGTTTGATGGCTTAAACAATATAGGTGCTGAATTTTTAATGGTGAAAATATGGTATCTATTTTGTTTGTATTTGAAGAAGGAGCAGGAAACACAAGTTCCTTGTGAGAAAGCTTGGTTTTGTAAGAATAAGTCCAGCTTTGCAGCCACACTGGATCACAGCGGCACCCTTTTTTGAGGTGACCCTGAAAATGTTGTAATTACTACGGGTGATTTATCATTTAAGGATGCTATAAAAAAATACTTCAGAGGCTCTTGCAGCACATAGGTGAGTTTTAGCTTTATACTTGCAGCCCAGCAGAGAAGGTCTGACCAGCCGTAAGATCTAAGCTGCATGCAGAGGGAGAAAATCTTGCCTGTGCTCAAAGCATCTTTAAACCAGTGGCAGAGATTTTTCTTGTCAAGGTGCTAAATTTGATGGAGGAGCACAGGCATGGGTTAGGCTTCAAGATCATGTAGCCATTGGCCCCACCTGCCCTATTTCCTTCTGGTCTATTAAGTTCTATATTCAGGTCTGATGTGTCCAATTTAAAGTGGGACTGAAACCCTACCACGTGTCCCAAAATTATCCTGCAGGGAGCAGGACATGAAGCTGCAGCAGGGTAGGAGGGAGGTAACCAGCTGTGGGTCCTCGCAGCATGGAGGAGCTCACAAGATCCCATGTCACCTAAGTTCTGCGCTGGTTGGCTCCTATCTGAGGGGCTTGTAGGTACACCAGTGATAAATGGCATTACAGGATACTCTGTGTGTAAAGTATCTCTGCTTTCAGGGACACCAGGCTTCCTGAGAAGAAGCATGGTGGCATTTCTGGAAGAGGTAGTCTGCCCCTCTGCTCATAGTGGGCTTCACCTTCCCCTGCATAGCTGCCATCAGTTCTCCTGACCTGGCCCCACACCATCCCCTTTCCTCAGGGCAGACATGCACATTCCTGTTGATGCGCTCACACATGGCTTTGCTGGTCTTCTCTTTGCTTGGAAAAAAGCTAAGGGGCTGCACAAGAGTTCCCAGGAATCTGGGGTTTCCCGTGGGCAGGACTCCCCTGTGGTGTGTGGGGAAGAGAGGAGACGTTTTAGGAAGGAACATTTGAGAGTATTTCTGCAAAAACCAGAAAATATTTTTAAAGCCTTGTGCACAAAATTTGGCTTCCTCTGAAACTGGAAATTGTCTCACAGCAACATATGCTAATTCATTAGATGAATTTCATTCATTGAAATGTGAACTATGGTAATTTCTTTCTACTTCTGAATGCAAATTGCAATTCAGCCTTAACTATGGCAGTATTCCCATTACACAGGGCTGAAGGAAGTCTGTAATATTTACTTTACTCTTGCTTTTAACATAGCACAATCTTTTCTCAATCAGCTTCATCTCCCCCCAGAGCATCCTTTTGTGCTCCTCACGTGTCAGTTTTACACTGAGGGGTCAGCTCAGGGTAACAGCATCATCAGGTCCATAGGTCTACTGGGCACCTGGGGGGACCATATTGTGACTTACTTCTTGCTTTGCTCCTGGTGGGAACTGGGTCTGTCCAACCTGCTGTGCTTTCTAATATTCACAGAGCAGGAGTCTGCTGAGGCATAGCCAATATCTGGCTTATTTTTGCTTTAATTTAAATGAGAAATTAGTTGCTTAATAAGTAGAGGAATTTGCTTCCATTTTGATTTGCAATTTGAATTAATGATTCTTCCAGCAGAAATGAACTACTCCAATAATAACAGCTTTATAACCTCAAGGCTTCCCTCTGGACTGCTTATGAAAATACAGCATAACCTCCATCAGTATTGAACTCGTACTGAGTATCATAACCAGTGAAAGAAGAGCAATAGCAAGAGGGAGTGGGAGAGGGGGAGAGAATGAGGTTCGCTCCCCTCAATACATTATGTGTTTCTTAAAAATTGTTTTGATAACTTTTTTCTACTCACAGTAGACTGCCCTGTTTTTCATATGTGTTATTCTCTCTTTATGAGGCCAATGACTGCCTGAAATCATTCACTTGAAGCAATTGTTTGGACATGTCTCCAGGTACTTTAAAAGGTGATGAAGTATGAGATTTTTGTTATTGTTCAGCTCACATCTGGAGTCAAGTCCAGCCTGTGTCTGGCACATCGAGTCAATAGCCTCACTCTATATTCTGCTTGCATCTTTACCTTTCTTGAGCTTATTCTGTCTGACTTGATACTGCTGGGTGTTGTAGAAACAGGAGGAGCTGTGTGCAGGAGAGTGTGCTCTGGTTTGTGGTGGGAAGCTGGTGTGAGGAATTAAAGCTCCTGTTGTGACAGAGATGAGAACAAAAGCAGAAAACTTCCTCGTGCGGAAGGAAAACCCATCAACTGAGACATTCAGAGGTGATACACGGGTATTCAGCAATGACTTTCACACTCATTTCTGAAGCGCTGTTATGGCAGCATAGGTCAGGCTTTTGAGGCTTCCTTGCCAAAAGCTGCCTGGCAAGATTTCTTCCCACCACTGCAGCTGACTGGCAGGATTTGTTTCCACCTACACTTTAGCATAATGGGCACATAAAGTAGGTGAAGAGAAAACAAATCCTCTTCAATGCCCTCCCCTCCCATTCCAAAATCCTGGGGATTTTGTGTGCCCGTTGCACATAACAAGGGAAATCAACTCAAGGTTCCCTGTGGCAGGGGCCATCAGAGTCTGTCAGGCTCTGGGAGCTGCCTGTATTACAGCATAATTTCCCCACCATTTAACATCATCACTGCAACCTCCCACTGCTGTCACCCATCTCCAAAGGGCTGTTATTGCCCAGTCTTCAGATGCTTGGGATAAGCAAATATCTCAAGCTGAGAAGTTTGGTATTGGTACATTACAGGAAAATCTCTCAACCTTAAAATTGCTTATGGTAAAAAGCTCCAATGTGCAGATATCACTGTCTAACACACCAAACCACCTCAGGCGTTTAGAAATAAATGTGGCATACACTGATGTCAATGTATATAGGGTGAGGGAAGACTGGCACAAAATACAAAGAAGCTGTGTTTGAAGGAAAGGCATCTTAACATAAAGGTATTCTAATCTTTACCCTTCAGTACTTAAGTCATAGTGCAGCCATTATTAAAGCAATTAAAATGCAATTACTTTTTCATCTTTATTTCAGTTCTTGGATAATTAAAGACACTTTACATCAAGGGTGATCCATAAAGGAAGGCATTTTGCATGTGAAAAGCTGAAAAGGGTGGAAGACTTTGTGGTATCAGCAGTGAGCAGCAAGCAACTGAGATTGTTAATGTTACAGTAAGCTGACTCCTTTTGCATCTCTATGGGATCATGGAAAGAGGCCACTTGCTGGATTTCTGTACTTTGTCTTGATTAAATGGCTGTTTCAATTTGATATTCACTCTTTTCATACTTGTAATCACTTTAAGATTTTCATTTTATAGTATTCACTTATTTAACTGCTTGTTTCCTGCCAAGTCTAAAAAAAGAAAGGCTTTTCCTCCCTTCTCCTTTCTGCAATAAAGGCAAGAGTTTACACAAAATTACTTCTATATTTAAAGCCTCCTGATGTAAATCTCCGATTGCTTTAAATAGTCAGAGCTGGTAGATATTGCAAATAAGTGCTGGCCTGAAAGAACCTGAAACTGCTGGGGGAAGCTGACAACTGCCGCAAGCACATGAGCAGGCTGATGGGCGTCCCAGGGGCATGGGGAGGCGTGCAGCACCCCTGGGACCTGAGTGGGTGCCACCTCTCCCTTAATCTTCTGGAAGATTTTTGGGATCGCTGTGAGTCCTTTTCAGGTGTGTGCAGCCTACCCATGAAGGGGCTGTGCCCCCCCGAAGCTCCTGCAGTGCCGTGGGGTTGGGAATGAGAGAGCAGAGGCTGCTGGAGGCTCTGTGTCACGGGCACCTCTCCAGGGATGTGGGAAGAAGAAAGCTCTTCCCATGAGGCTGCAGTGATTGATTGCCAGGCTGCCAACAGCAGAAAAACAACCCTGTTCTGGTTCCTCATCATCCAAATTGAATATCATTTGCCTTGTATCCTGGCCAAGGTAATGGAAGAAGAAATACACTCTAAATGTGCTAGAAAGGACCAATACCTCTTTGGTTTTAATTTTATTATTAGAGACTGAGGAAACCAACGTATTTTCAGGTATTTGCTGGGCTAGTTAGCTTTATCGCACTCATTTGTCAACAAGATTTTATTGATGTTGAGGGATGTACTTTAAGTGTGCAGTAGAAAAGTTAGAATTCATCTGAGGGGAGCTGCCTGAGAGAAAGGATCAAAAATAGTGATCAGATGTTTGTGGCACTGCCTGTTTGGCAGCGGGCTCTGCCATTACTGTCCCCTTAGCAAAGCCAGTGAAATACTTTGGGATTTTCAGAGGTGGCAGCATTGAACCATCCGAGAAATCAGTATGGAAGGATTAGATGGCAACTTCCTGTGGCCAATCCCGGTTCTAAGCATCTCAGCCAAGGTAAACTAAGGGTCACCACTAGAAATGGTGCCTACAGACACAAATGTCATTGCTCAACTCAGCTTGGACATAGTCCTCTCCAAAGCTGACTGGTTTTAGCACATACCCTTAGAGGGCGCAGGGAAGGGCAGGAGGGGCAGGAAGACTGACTGAATAGCGGGCTTGCAGAAATTCAAATTGGTCTTAAACTTTGGCTGGCTTTCATCAAAGGAAAAGGCAGCTGTGGTGTGGCTCTACAGTACCAAATCCACAGGCAGAGGGGACTAAAGTCTGCTTTTGACTGCACTCAGTTGCAGTGCTGCAGTGTGAGTTTTGTTGGACCAATCCCTGGTGTATATGGTTTCAACAGTCTAACAGGGTGGTGGAGAAATTCCTACCTAAAGAAAACTCTGTTTTATTAATGTATATACTAGGTCAAAAGTGAAAGACAGTCACATAAGAAAAAGTAAAGTTGTAAGCCTATGGGACTTTTGAATGTAAAGCTGGATCTGTTTGAGACCTGGATCTGGATGGGATTTGTATCTGATTGCTGATAGACTGCCAGGATCTGGTCAGTCCATGGCACAAAGCCGGCATAAGGACCACAACTGTGTAACTGCCGGGGTCTGTTTTCTAGATTTTCTTCACTATCAGAAGTCTTTTTCTTTCTAAATAAATAAATACGCTCAGAAGACGTTACAAATAGCAGTGAGCGTCAAGACTGTAAGTTGTGAGCCTCCTGCTCATTGCTTTTCTTAGGTTATAGTGAAAAGAATGAAGAAATGAGGGAGAGATACTGTGAGGGGAGATCTAAAATCTATAGTAAGAGTAGTTCAGCTAAAAATGCTGGAATCCAAAGGCTCCTTGCAGTGTGTGGAGTTTTTATGTTCAAAAAGCAGTAGTGTATTTGATGATGTCTGAGATCTGAAAAACCTTCCCTATCTTTTATATGGATTTTCTTTAGCCTTCTAAAATCTCAGTGATGATGAATCAATCCTATCTGAGCACCTCTGTAAAAATCTCACGTCCTTTCCACTATGTTTCACATATCATTCCCCTTTTCAATCAATAGAACAAAAGCCAACTTCAATATTCCTTCATAACGGGTACAAAAAACAAGCCTGAAGTTTGAAAAGAAAGTTTTAATCATACCTCCTTAAGCCAACACCTTCTTCCCCAATATATTTGTTTTCTGACCAGGTTTGGTAATAACAAGGCCCTGGTGGGCATGAGATCACATGGGGTTTCTGACACCACTGGAAAGAACAACAGCCTTGCCTTTCATCGTGTCATAACCAAAAAAACCAAGAACGTGAGTGACTGGAGACCTTCTGAGATTTATAGAGTTGGAAGAGTTGTATCACCAGGAAAATCTGGAGCTGTCATCCGAGCTGGCTCTCCAGAAGCACTATCTCCTCTTGGTCAGAGAAGACTTAGTCTCTTCAGCTCTGTTTCATACCACTTTGCTCTCTTCAGACTTTTTCTAGTTGTGGCAGAGTGGCTTGAGGCTTTGTTACATCAGACCCCAGTAATACCTAACCTGAGCTTTATACCATATATAGATCACCTGCTTAGGCAATTTCATGGCCATCACTAGTGCTAAGAGTAATATTTAAATCCCTGTGGTATTTCAGGGGTCTTTGGACTTGAGGGATGGAGTCTTAGGATTTTCATGGCTCTTTCTGGCACTGCAGGCATCATGAAGCATGGACACCCTATAGCAGCTTCAGCTCAGTGGGATCTCAGAGTCATTCATAACCATTAAAAAAATTGACCAAACTTTCTGCACAGTGGAGGTTTGACTTTGCTATGATTTTTGAGTCAGGGAGCAAACTTAAAGAGCAGCTAGAGGAAAATATGCAGATGTTCATTTGACTGAGCTACACAGTGATGGGAGCCCCGTCCTGTACCCCAGGAGCCAGCTTGCCTGCAGCTTTCTGTGCTCAGAAGTCAGGGGAACAGAAAAGGAGGCTGTGTAAGTAAGGACAGTATCTCACTGCTGCGGGGACGTTGGGAGCTTTAGGTGAAAATTATAGCAACTCTTGGCTTTTCCTGCGTGTTAAAATTATGGCTATCTGACTCCTTTTACTTGCTTTTCCTAGACCTGCTGGCCGAGGTGCAGAATAGCAGCACAAATTACAGTCATCACAGACAACTTCTTGCCTGGCTTTAGAGTGAAGCGAGGCTTTACCCTGCTTGGTCTTACAGTGAAACCATAATTCTATCCTCTATATCACAGTCACTACAGGGCACGATGCTGCATGAGGTGACAGAGCCAGGGATGACATTTCTTTCGAGGCTGCCATGCCCTGGCCTGGCTGTGCTGCAATGAGAATACGCAACCACGGGAGGGTGGAAAAATACCTGCCGAATCATTTGGTTTCTATAGAAGTGGTCCCCTCCCAGTTGCCTCCACTGCAGAAGTTTTCTCTAAACACGTATTCCTGCAGCTTGCAGCCAGTTCTACTTGCTTTCCATCCTACAATTCCTACTGTCCTTGAATTTAATTGAACCAAGCTGTAATCGACATGGTTTTCAGGGCTTGGAAGATAGTGTTTCATGAGTTGTGCTCTGACAAATTAGAATCGTTTACCCTTCTAATTACCTTACCCTTCACCCCCGGCCCCAAACATAAAGCAAGGCCTGGGCTTGACCTCAGGAGCTGCTGAGGTTTTATTATCACAGATTGATTTCTGTGCAGCACCTCAGGGTATTTACTGGTATAAACATTGCTACAATGGCACAGGCTGTTTGTTTACATCGGTAGGAGGAAAAGAGCCCTTTTTACTGAAATTCTCCCTTCTTCCCCCAAGCTTCTCCCCAGGAGCCAGCACGTAGGCAATATTGATACCTGCTTTTTAATTTGGGGCCAATTGTTATATATAGATGAATGTGACGATGCACAAATAATGCACCACTTTGCTGCATGGCTTGTTTATTCCATACCTCATTGGCATGCACAGCACACAGGCAAACCGAAAGCTTCTCTGGATGAGTATTGTCAGATAACTTGCCAGGTTGTTCCCTAGAGAAAATCATCAGGCATACAGAGCTGGAGTTTGTGAGGTCCTTTTATTTCATCTTTTCAATGCACTCTGTGCTGGTACAGCAAAGTTCAGGCTGAATCAGCACCCCCATTAAAATTCCTTATTTTCAGGACTTCATAGGCTGCAGGTGAACAGAGGGAGAGCAGGATGTGACTGCGCGAGAGCGGCACTCCGGGATGAAGTTGTTCTCACAAAATTTTGAATAGCACACAAAACCAGAATGACAAATGCTCATTGCACAAAGCAAACAGTTGTGCTGGGTGGCTGTCAGAAGGTGGGCACTGGGGACATCACGCTGCTGCATTCAGAGCATTTGGCCATCCGTGGAGACACCCGTCTGCCTGTGCCCCATCGTCCCCTGGCTTTGAAACATAGGCAGAGGAAGGGGCCCTTTGCAATTCAGAGGGCTTCTGGGTTCCAACAGGACATAAATACTTGAATAGTTTGTTTGCTGTGGAGCTTATCATGGCACATGATGTATTCTACTTAAATAGATTATGAAAGGCCCAATTCTCCCATGAATTGCAAAATTCTCAAGAACTTCATTATGAGCAGGCCTTAAATGCACAGTTTACAGACTTAATCACTTGATATGCCAAATGCTATTTCCCAAATCTGATGCTGCAAACAAAACCCACTTCTAAGTGCTTTATGATGAACTCAGTTTACAACTGATACCAAATACTATTCAGCTCTTTCTTATTGCCTTACTGCTGGGAAGTGTCTTCTGCATTTTTTCTATGGAAGTACTTGATTAAATCTGATGAAACAAGGAGTGAAACAGGTTGGATTTAGAAATGTTGGAGAAGAAACTCTGACCTGCTGTTAGTGTGAGGACAGCCTTGGTGTTTTCTGAAGAAAACGGGGAATGGCAGCCAACCCCTTTGTCTCTGCCCAGCTCGCAGAATATTGGATGAGCAGTGACTGCATATAAAATTTACATTAGCTTTATAGTTTATAGTAGTGCCTCACTGGCTACATAATGAATGGAAGCACCCTCAGAATCCAGATACTGGTATGGCCCATGATTTTGGAAGCTAATGTAAGCATGAAGGATTTTCCTCTGCTGGCTGCTTGGTGTTTGGTATTAGTTGTTTCAGACTAGCGAGAGCCTACCTCTTCTTCCAGCATCTAGAGATGACAAGAGAACTCACTACTTTTTGTAGTTTTTGTTTTGGATTTTGTTTGTTTTGGAGAAAAAAAGGAAAACAGAAGATATTTCGTAAATGAGACTTTCTTGAGTTGTCCTCTGGAGTTGTTTTTTTTTTGTTAGAAAGCAATTGCCAAGTTTAAGCTGCAATAATAAGCATGTTAAGAATGAATGCTGATGGATAGCAGGTATAAATTTAGATGAGTGACCTGCTTGACCATAAAAGCAAGGTGTCCTGGTTAATGGGCAGAAAAGGCTTGGAAAAATGACAATGTAAAGGGTATTGAGTGAAATATAACAACCAATTTAAACGCAATAATGTTTTGGTCCTACTTTCCTCTGTATGGTGGCCATCAATATGCTGTTGTCCTTCACCATCAACCTCAGCGGAGGAGGATGCAAGTGAATTTAGTAGCAAAGATGACCTCACTCGTGCAGCTTGTTTTCTGATGCATATACATGAGGAGTGCTTGGAGGGGCTAGTCAATAGGGAAAATGGGCACATTGGCTGCTTTGTGGTTTGTCTTTTTTCAGGCCCACAAATTCTGTGCCTAAGTTAGGCAGCCAGGCTTTTAGGCTTCCTCCATAGTCAGCAGAAAGAGATAAGCTGCCTTTATGGGAAACGATTCTAGTTGCTCCTGTCTTTCCTCATTCTTCTTGTCTCAGAGCCCCTAACCAGATTAGCGGGAGGAAATTAAATCATTCCCAAGAGCTGGCCAGGTTTTCCGGTCCGCCCCAGATCTCTCTGGCAGGCAACCAAAGCTCTTGTACAAAGAGAGGGAGATGCTGGTTGGAGAGTTCAAAAAGTACTGGCTGCCACACAGAGCTACAGACAAACAAGTAATTCTAGTGGAACAACCTGTTAGATCAGTGGCTTTGCCCCTGCCCATGGCAAAACAGGCTCACTTGCATTGCTATGTGCTGAAGACACTCATGTAATCTCTACTTCCACTATTTTAAGTAAGGTTTCCCTCTTCAGGAAGTGCCTGGGGTGATATGATGAGCACATCCAATAGCGACACAAATTAGCCATTAATGACAGACATACAGAAGACTTTTTTTTTCTCTTGAAATGCCTATACCCCTTCAGCTGATGAGCAGGTCCCTGGAGGAGCACTCACACAGCCAGCGTCACAGTGGTTCTTACCCTGACAGCACTGCATGGCTGAAAACATCCAGCAGCACTGGGACAATCAGTGCGCAGACCCAGGAGGACTCAGTAAGTGGACCTCAAAAGGCTGACAGTGGGAATAAATGTATTTTGGATGTAATAGGTGCCTCAGCTTTAAGTTAGCCCCACAGCAGCCTGAGAGAGTGCCAGGGATGCTGCCGGACAGCGGGGCTACCTGCATCTCCTGCCATTGTTTACAGCTACCAGAGACAGTCACTTTCTCCAGACTGACTTCACTCAAGGGTGCTGCTTTCTATGGAGCTATTTGTCTCCTTTAAACAGTTTGGAGCAAACCCCAGAGTTTCTGGGTGTCATCCCTTACTACAGCACCCAGGCAGTGTCCCTGCTTTGGACAGTGCTGGGGGGCCCAGCCTGGCCTGCAATGCTTTGTTGATTCAGGGGGTGCAGGGCACTGAAGAGCCATGGGAATGTGAGTAGAGCTTGGATTTTAAAAGCTTATATTATTAAAATACGGTATTTAAAATACATATATTATTAAGAGCTTTTAAATTTTATTTAAGGTTACTTGGTGTTCAACAATTAGTAAATGGGGGGGGGAAATTAATTTAGTGTTGGAAGGTGTCTGTTTGATTGAGCACTGCAGAGGGGTGTCAGCCAAGGACAAGGGTCCCTCCTTCTCTCAAGTGTTTTGGTTACAATGGCCCCATCACAAACATGGCTTTTTTTTGCATGCATATTGGGCAGCGTACACAGAGGGTGCAAATACAGGACCAATAATGCCAGGCGCTACACCCTGTGCCAGCTTTTGCTGCTCTGAACAGCGGCCACGGATCTGGTGAGGCCAAAGACTATGGTGGGTTCAGCCGGAGGTGTCACCAGCAGCTGGTAGCAGCTGCCGGGCACCCATGGAGCGGAGCGGAGCAGAGCCTTAGTGATCCCCTCATCAGAGCTCAGGTACCAGGGAAAACCATCCCTCTGTGCTGGCAGGTGCTCCAGGGACTGGCTGGATGAGGCTGAGCCCCTGGCAGAGGGGTGAGCTAAGGGCTGGTGCAATCATGCTCTAAAATGGCTTTGGGAAAGAAGCCTAACATGAGGTCAGGGGCTTGAAAAATTGCTTGAGATGTGCGGTCAGCCCTGGCACGTCTCTTAAATGAGAACCATCTTTTCTGCTGGGATAATCTATCATACTTGAAACATTCTGAAAGGCTGTATCTTTCCCCCTAACCGTCTTTATCATTTTAATTTAAAAGCTTTTTAAAATTATCACCCAAATAAATGATAAGTAGTAACAGGGTAAACTGCTCTGAGCTCTCTATTAGTGCAAACAATGCAAAGTGACTGTGCTCTATTTACAGAAAATTAATGAACGTAAAAAAGATGAACTGCATGTCATTCTAGTGATTGTAAGTTGTTTTTCATGCAAGGAGGTTTGCAGCTTTATACATTCAATTCTGGGACAAAAGAAACATCTCTGCAATATTAATAGTCGCAATAGAGGATTGCATGTGAAAGCAATAGAAATAACATTTATTTTATTTAATGAAGACTAATGAAGTTGTTCTGATCTTTCCATTACAGCTTCAACAAGTTTTTCGAATCAAGAAATCCTACTATTTGAAAGCTTGTTTTTCATTTTAAATGCCAGCAGAACAGTGAAATGCAAAGGCAATATCCTAGGATGTGAGGGCACTTCCAGTTCTAATGGGAAATTAATGCATTTCAGAGCTTTTGTTTTGTTTTTGATGAAAAGAAAAAAACTCAGGCTGTTACAGAAGACTTTGGTTTTCTATCATGGTGCTTTGTCTATAGACAAACAGGGCAAATACTCTGCATTGGACTTATCCACAGCTGGATGGGAAAGGGGAGTCTTTTTTCTGACAGGGATCAGGCCATGATACCATGCAGTTTAAGATACAGGACACAGTGCTGAGTGATGGAGAGAAGGAAAG
Source organism: Psilopsiagon aymara (assembly GCA_024733675.1). Classification (NCBI taxonomy): domain Eukaryota; kingdom Metazoa; phylum Chordata; class Aves; order Psittaciformes; family Psittacidae; genus Psilopsiagon; species Psilopsiagon aymara. Next base: position 18,020 of record JANRGW010039156.1, read on the forward strand.
AGGTAATCACTGCAACCAGCTCTTCTGGAGACACCAGCATCAGCATAGATAGCCTTTGAAAAGTGCCTTCAGCTCTTGAAGCCTGGTTACTTATATTGGTAATCAAATAGGACCAGAATGTTTTTGGGGTACTCATGTTCAGATTCACAAAGGAGTGTGGCTATACAGACCCTCATGTCTTTGGGATGATGCAAAGGGAGGGCATGGATCTCGCCAATTACATGTATGGCTGGTTACAGAGAAGGGCTCTCTGGTGTTGCGGGACTAGACTAATGCATGGGCAGGACAGAGAGCCTAAGGTGAGAGTGCGGAAGCTCCTTAAACGGGGAGAACAATTTAGACCTCCATCTGGTCTACTTCCTAGGCAAATGAGCTAGCAACAGAAACATGGAGTAAGAGAGAAAAGACTGCTTTGCCCTTTTATTGCCATGTGCAGCTGTGTTTCCAAAACCCCTGCAGGAATGCCAAGGGGGGTATTCATTACTGATAAAGGTCTCTGTCAAGGTGGACCTGCCTCATATCCCTCTGTCGGCTGCTGGGTTTCAGATCATGTGCTGCAGAACTGCTTCTAAAAAAAAACACAACATGGAGTAGTTGCACAGAATTTTGTTTTCTTACTTTCAGTCATATATATCTTAGGCTGTGCTGGTGCTGCTACATAAATCTGCTGTCTAACACCTTCCCATAGCATTAATAGGGTTGTTGAGCCTTCAACATTTTTCACACCTGACAGTTTCTTAGAATGCATCAATTATTTTTCTACCTGTGCTCACAGTTTTGTTGTCATTTGTAAAAAGAAAAAAGAAAAGAAAGGATTGATTTTACTTTAGTTCTTCTGTTTAAATAAAAAGTCTTTCATAGCCTTTATAAAAGCACAAACGTGATAACTACCAAAGCTGATGGTGAAATCTGAACTGGTGAACCACCATTTTCAGGCCAGCAGGCGTGAAGCAGAAGCAGGACAAGAAAGCCATACTGAAAATGAGATGAGAAAGGAATCATTACCTGTTAGTGCCTTTTCTAGCTGCATTGATGCACCAAAGCACATGTAAACACCACAGATACATATGGAAAAGATTTCAGACCTGTACTGTTTTATTGCTACAAATTTTGGGTAATATTACCCATTTTATTGGGTAAATTTCCACAGTATCATTTATCTTGAGCTGAGAAACAGCTGGCTTCTCCCATTCCTTCTGTCCTCTCTTAGTAATTCAGGTTTATTTTTGTCACCTGGCTTGTGCCCCAGGCCCCCCTGCCTGAGTTTCTTTTCATGCCCTGCTCTCATTAGACACCACCTCTCCTCCAGCTTAACACCAGAATGATGCCCCGGAGGTGGCAGGTTGGCGAGACCTTTATGGCATCTTCTGGCGTCACTGGTGCTTCTGGGTCAGTGCCATGCCATGCAATAGCACACAGGTTCTTGGCTTACTGAGGAGTCCTGAGGTCATATTAGCCTTGAAAAAGAAAAAAAAGGTTATTTTTCCCTGGTGTACTTTGTGTTTTCCCTCAGCAGTGTCAGTCACACATTTACTTGACTTCTTTCTTGCCCTTACACACATAAAATAAGAAAGCTGACAATTTTAATATGTATAGACTTTTCTGCCTAATTGAGATTAACACAGACAGTTAATGTATTAGCACAGGAGCTGAACCTTGGTGCCTTACAGGAATTGCTCATCTATTTGCAGGGTCAGGTTCTGATTAGTTATTTTAACACTTGCATATTTGCAGTGCAATGTCATGGGACAGATGTACTCACGCTGTCCTGCCCTTCACAGTGTACACAGGCAGAGGACACCTCCCCCCCATGTGTACATGCACACACACATGCGCATACACCCCACCACCTCTTCTGTCTTTCATTCACATGCTTTGCCATGCTTTTGGTGGGCATCACACATCATTGTGTGATTAGGAAAAAATATGATGCAGCAACCTGGCCTTAAGGACCCCCTGGGCCCCTTCTCATGCCTGCATGGATGACCTGAGATGCTGCTGCCTTCTGGGTAAAATGGAGCAATGAAATTGCTTCAGAAGTAGACAGTACATTAAACTTGTAGTGGATCAACCACCAGTAACTGCTGGGTTGGTGACCTTAGTCAAGTCCCCTCCACCCATGCCTCTGCCATTCCTAGAAACACAATGTGGCTGCTGGAAGATCTGCCCCACTGACTGAACCCTTTAAAGAGCAGAAGCGGATTTTCTTAGGGTGCTTTTTTGTGCTTCTCATGTGTTGCCAGGGACCGACAGGCTCTAGGAGTGTGTCAGGGCCACAAGAAGCAGAGCAGGGAGGACAGGGAAGAGCAGTAAGGTGACCTCTTGACTGTATCCTTAACCCTGCTCCCCTCCAGTACCTGTTTCACCTCGCTGGATGCTTCCAGAAGATACCCAGTCCTGCGTGAGCACTGAGCTTTGCCTGCAAATAACAGCCAGAGGTGGCTGGATGCTGCTCACCCGGCCATGCATAGAGGTAAATCCGGAAAGGGCAGTAACCCATTGAACCCTATGGCTCTGCTGTATTTCCCAACAGGTAGCTCTGTCTTCTTCTCTTTCTCCTTCTTCCTCTTCTTTGCCCCTTCTCAGTTTTGGGGGTGTAGAGGACTCTGCTGGCTCTTCTCATCACAGTGTATAAAACCCCAAATCCCATTTCCGGCGAAAGCAAATCCAAGACACGGCCGAAACTGTCGGGAATGGGATTTTGCACCAGGGGGAGCGGGGCCCATCTGTGGCTCCAGCCGCATGGCTGCTCCCGGGAGCGCGGCTCACAGCCGGAATGTGGGAGCAGAGGAGGGAGGATGAGGAGAGGGGAAAAATCACCCGGGGAAATTATTTACGTGACTTTTATTTCTGCACGAATCTTGCCCTAAAAAGGGCACAGCTGTCACTCCATTTGTCAACATCAGCAAGTAATTATGTAAAGAAAAACATCATTGTACTTTTGACTTTGATGCTTGCTGTATCGGCCAGAGACCGATAGATGGAACACTTGGATTACTCGAGGTAAAGGCACGGTGTGAATGCGCAAAGCTGGAAGGGCTCCTCTGGCTTCAGCTAAGCTGGTTGTTTTATTTTCCCCCTAATAACAGAGTGAGAATTGAGAAAGAGAGAGAAAAGTAGCAGTGAAAAAAAAACAGGTCCTCTTTGTTGAATAGACAGTTTAATTTATTCCCGAGCACAATGTACCTGAAGAATGATAAGAAACAACTTTGATATCATGTTAATAAATAAAAAAGGGATTGCATAACCTAATTTTCTCTGGTTTTACAGCAGTTTTTATTTTATCAGCTTTCATTTAGCCAGAGCAAAATTAATAAGTCGAGAAAGTAGAGCTACCTGGGATGCTGCAGGAGTTCTTAAAAAGGAAGTGTCTTTAAGCTAATTATTTTGTGTGCAGGTCTGTGTGTGACAGTTCAGGAGGCCTGGCCCCCAGGAGAAGCTGATGTTGGGTGTATGACACTGAAGGCTGGGCACCCAGGTCCCCAGGCTGGAGCTCCCCCCCAGATCAAATGGCTTCACATGGAACACCTTGCATCAGCACTGGGCTGGATGGATGCTTGGGCTTGGAAGGCAGCCCTGTGTGTCTTGTAGGTGAAGGGACCTCCTTTCGGGGAGGAGAAATGTCCACGTGTGGGTCAGCCACGCTGAGTGCAGGGTTCCCAAGCATTGCAACACCGGCAAGATTTCAGAGGCAGCTGATTAAAAGATTATTTACTGTGTGTGAAAGCACAAGAAGCCCCTTAGTTTGTAGTTTCCTCCCACCCTCTCCACTCATATTCCCCACAAATAAAAACAGAGAAGAAAAGAAAGTAAAAGATTAAATAAACAATTATATATATACTTTTCCAGATTTTGATTCTGTTTGATTTAGAGATGAACCAATATTACAACTACAAATAGAGGTCATCATGACAGCTACTTTGCTTCCCTTCCCCACATCATCCAGCATTCACAAGTGGGAACACGAGAGTCCATCAGTCTGTCACCAGCTGAAGGTGGCTTCAGGCATGCCGGTAGCTTTTTAGGCTATGGGTATACATTAATATCAGTTTGGAAGCAGTAGAGGAACTGAGGGTTTAACTGTAAAACTCTCTATTTAAAAGAAAAAAGCAGTGGTAGGTGATTTGATTATTTCTTGTCTCCTGTTTCATTGTGAAGGAGAGGGCAAGTTGAAGAGGCTCCTTTACAGTACTTTCAATTTTAAGAAGTACAATTCACATTAACCCTTTAAAAGTAGAGGGTGTCAGTGCCTGCCTGACTAGCTGGTGAGGGCAAGGGGGAATTACGTCAGTGCAGAATTTCAGCCTGCAAAGCTGCCATGGGTGGTACTGCAGCAATGTCTTGTGCAATAGATGTTTCTGAGAGACTTAAAACACCCTCTACAACTGGAGCTGTTTGGCTGCCTCATGGGTCCTGCTTTTCTGCCCTTGGGCTGAGCTTAAAGGCTTCTGGTAATGAGAAGACTTGATGCTGGCCCAGCCCAGTAGCTGGCTCACCCTCCTCTCAACAGTGATGCCCATCTGCCAGGCACTGGTCCCAGGGCATAAATAGCTCGCAATGGTCTGATGTGGAACTAAGCTTCCTACTTTACATGCGTTGTAGCTGTGCTGCTGGAAGAAAACTTGTATATGCAAACTGTACATCAGTAAACAGTGACAAATGTGACCTGATTCCTCAGGCATTAGGCATTTACATTGGTACTTTTTGTGCTTTGGAAGTGCAAAACATGGAATGGGAAAATAAATTAGCTAGTATTAGGGGTTATTTCACTTGGGCTTATCTTTTTACAAAAGGAAGAAACTCCATGGTTGTGCAGCACGTTAAAAAATGCTAGCTGTAAAGCGGCATTGGGTGCTTTTGACTTGTTTCCTGAAGTTGTTTACTGCTTTCATGCCATTTAAATAATGATAATATTTGTGTGTGCAAGGTTCAGCAAGTCGTTACTATAGTTCCCTCTCTGGCCCACGGTGTGCCATTCTCACTGCTTGTCCTACAGTGCCAAGTGACTTAACAGACAGGGGTTGCAGGCAGACATTCACTGTGTACTCCTGATAACAGGCCAAGGACACCTCTGACAAAAAACACGTCTGAGAGGTCAACTGAAACAGGCGGGGTCGTGCTTCATGCTAGAGCCGTGCTGCAATATAACCACTGCTGCTGATTTACCCTCCCTGTACCAACAGACTCCATACCATAAAGAAGACAATACGGGAGTATAGCGAGCCACAGATATCCCTTTGCATTAGATTGTTGTACAGAAATATATTGCAGATGGTATTTACTTAAAAGACAAGTAAATTTGTATTTTTGTGCCTGTTTAGAATAACCCTAATTAAAAGCTAAGCAGACCGTTTTCCTCTTCACTTAAAATATTACAATTAGTGGCAACATCTGTGTTGTACAATTTATTATTTGTATGTAGAGTATTGAAAAATATACTTTCCCAGCATTATAAACTGGTCTACAAAAGCCCTGCAAGTAGCTAATTAAACATTAAAATGCTAATCTAGTTTGGAGTGAGAAAAGTCAATATAATTTCTTGCCTTGAAAGTGTTTTTCTTATTCCATTGTACAACTCCAGGGAAAATGTACCATGGGATGAACTGGTGAGGGTGTCCCTTCACTGTATGTGGGTCTGTAAAGTACAGGCTGACACTTCAGTTGAACTCAATATTGGGATGATAGATTGCAGAGTTGTCCAATGGGTGATTGTTGAATCAACAAGATTTGAGTGAAACAAGAGTTCAGGGAATCACAGTCACTGCTCTGTGTGGCACAAGGATCAGACTCCTGCACCTTATGGTAGTGGCTGAAGAAGAAATTCCTCCCTGGTGTAAAGCACTCTTTTACCACAGCTTTTCATACCCTGACACTACCTAAGGTGGTGGAACACAGTGGGAGTCCTCTCTGCAAGGACAAAAAGGATTGCTCACAGTGCAGAGCTGTATGCATTGTTTTTTTTGAGCTGGTATTGCATTCAGTTCCTCTCTCCCTCTCCTCAGCCAATGCATTAAACTGTTCCCTCTGCTGTCCTGATGTTAAACCCCAGTGGTGGATGCAATTCCTGGGAGGTGGAGTGCTTCCAGAAGACCTTTAGTATCAAAGTGCATGGGCAGGAGGTGGACACAGAAACCAGAGTAGCTGTTCATTGTCTGGTGGGAGCTTGACCCATCTGCAGTGTGACTCACACCCTCAGGAACTGATTAAGCAGAGGAATACCTCTGTGTGGGTTATGAATAGCCTGCAGTGTACATAGCCGAAAGGATGTATAAAAATAGTGAAAGGATGACCTTGATTGCTGTCATTGGCAGCTAAATCAGCCTGTGTGTCTTTGCCCAGAGGTGGATCAAACAGGAGTGTAAGAGCAGGAATAGCTGGGAGGAGAAACTCCTTCTCTGAGGAATTTCAATGGTGACTTTCTTCTGCAGCTGTTACCTGACTGCAACTCCAGCTCAGCATCAGTAACTCCACATGGAAATGTGGTGTCAGTCTGTTAACAAAGACACTGTGAATAAGCTTACAAACAGGACCCTTCAGACCACCTGTGTGTAATCTTGGATGATGGATTCAGGTGGAGTACAAGGGAGCCACTACTGCAGAATTAATGGCAGCATGGGTTGATCTGACCTGCTAAGATGCCTACAAGTGTGCCCTGATTTTAGTGATCAGAAGTGGTGACATATCAATGGCAGGTCTGTTTTGGAAAGACTCATTAATACTGCATCTTCTACCTCTTTAGTCCAGAGATACTCAACTGGGCTTTGTCTCCTCTCTGTGCTTTTAACTTCATCTATGACCTGTTTCTTCAGCTCTAAGAGTCGAGCTCCCAAGTCTACTTAAAGCTAGCAGAGTATCTTTGTAGAGCCCATCACAGCTGCCAGTTATCTCAATAGCATAATTTACATTGATTTGATTAATACAAAGCATTTTTAGCCATTTAAACAAAAGCTGAATTTCTGTTGCCATTGTGTACACAAAGGCTGGAGATACAGGTATGTTGGAGTTGCTTTGCCTTCCAGACGTCTCCATTCTCACCTGGTGTACATCAGCTTACTGAGGTACCCCACTGTGTAGTCATCTAGGCATAGGCTTTCTGGATCCTAGCAACTTTGTGCAGGAAACTGGAAATCTTCCTCTTACATTCAGGTGGGAAGGGAAAACGTGTGACTGAGACCTGTATTTATCAATGTATAGAGAAGTTGGTTGGCACAAAAATAATCAGCAACATTTGCCCTGGCCCTTAGGTGCACAAAATATCCATGAGGATCAAGAAATTATACCTGACATATGAAAACCTCTGATGCTTCTCTGGCTTTCAGTGTGTAGGCAGAGGGCTACCCTGCCTGGTTAACCCTCTCCCTCTTCATGGACTAAACGGCACCATGACAGGGAAAGGAACATGTGGGAGTTCTTGCCCTCTATCAGATAGGGATATGCTTGTAGTGGAGGGAAAAAAAGGCAATAGAGGTGTCACTTGTGCCCATGCAGGGTGGACATGACGGGTCCCACTAAGACCAGCAGAGCTGTGCTGCTTTCGAGCAGCCAGGTATCCACCCTGCTGATTCTGTTATAATCCAGGTTAAGCCCAAGGATCACAGGAGACAGGAGGAAAGCAGAAAGCGAAGGTTTTGGGGTAGAGTCATTAATTAATTCCTGTAAAATGTTTTTTCCACTCTCATTGCTATGAAAGTCTTTTTTGTTGTTGTTTTTTAAACACTCAAACTGATTCCTCTTTTCCAGCTTCAGAGTTGATTTAAAGCGCTGTTAGACTTCTCAGATCTATTTTGGACTAGCCTGTTAAGACAAGCCTGCAGACAGATCCCATTAGCACCTATTCTTCCCCCCACCCTGGTGAAGTCCCTTTGTGTGACCTGGAGAGTGATGAAGGGCTGCAAGTGTAAACTCAGAGACAACAAGGGACTGCAGTGGTAAGCGCATGTTCAGGGACCAACTAGTGCACCCACAGAGGCCATGTAGGTAAAGAGCAACTATCACAAATAGCCAGGTAATGCAATATGTACCCCACTTGTCCCTTTCTAGAATATTTGCAACTTCTATTTCCCTTACTTTTAGCAAATGCACTGATATAGAACATGTCTGATCAGCCTTAGGAAATTCACAGTCTACTTTTTTTTCCCTCCGTGAAAGCTTTTAATAATTCATATCCACTGCGAGGGACACTTCGTTTTCTCAGCTGTGCAAAGGACAGCTGAAGCTCTGTGTCTATGATGTTGGACTACTCAAGACTCCCTCTTACAAATTATTAGGCCTAATTTACCTCTTGTTGATTCTGCTTTTTCACACTTTTACTTCATAGACCAAAGAGACTGTCTGGCTGAATATGATCCTCACCGCAGCTGATCCATCAGCTAAAATCACATTAAGTTTTGCAGGCCAACATGGCTGTGAATTTTGTCTGAGCTCTTCCATATACAGAGAATTATCTGCTCCATTGGGCAGCTCTGGCAGCAGGAATTCTATGGGAAGTCACTAGGTTGTGCCACTACAAACCACCATGGTGCTCCATGCGTTGATCTTCAGATGGGCTGGCAGAGCAGCAGAGGTTATGAACTGACTGAAGAATAAGGAATTGTACATACTAGGAGGCATTCAAAAGTATGGGCAAACAGAGAAATCTTTCTTCTCTGTTGACATAAGTACCTGGAAAAACCTGCAACTTATCTAAAATAACGCAGATAGATACATACAGATATATATATATGTATAAATCTTATGAATATGTTTGTATATATTTCAAAGCAGGGATGTTGGAAATACACACCTTTGCTTCCCAGGGTTACAGTACTTAATGAGCACCCAGCTTAAATCCTCCCACTACATAACTGCCAAGATGAAAATGACTTTTTGGTACCTTTCACCCTCTGCGGTGTTATTTTTTTAATGTCAAATGTGATGCTTTTGACACTCATAAAAAGTATTAATTTGTAAATTAATTTATTTATAGGCTTTTTATGGAGTTCAGCACTGTCAAGTCTGAATGCCCTTCAAAAGTTGCTAGGTGACACTGTTATCTCAGCCTGATGAACAAATGAGGGCTCATACTGTTGATGCAGTGGCTTCAAGCAAACCTCCTGCTTTTGTTTGACAGAGGCTTCTTTCCTTTTTTTGAAATCATTGTAGGCTTGTTATGAACTGCAAGCAAGCTTAAATTATACTTGTCACCAGTTACGATTTAATTCATAATTAAACTAGTTCAAAAAGTCAATGCAAACCTTTCCATGTGAAATCAGAGCAAATTCGTATATTTGCGTGATCAACAAAATTCACAGACTGATCCAGGAAAAAAACATTTTCACAATTTCTAACCTAAACTGCATTTAACAAAGGTGTAGCCAATTCCTGTTTCCCTGCCTCCACTGAGTACAGCTGATCTGAAGAGTGCATCCTCTTTGTAACACATCTTCATACTCAGGAAGACAAGTTAAAAAAAGTACACATACAGTGGAGCCAAGGCCCTGCATAGAAACCAGAAGCATATGTGAGTACACAAGTGCTTGTGAACCCAGGACGGAGCCTCAATTCTGACAATATGGGTCCATCAGAAAAAAGCATGTTGTTCTTTTTTTCTGACTCCTTCCCAGTAGCTGGAGCCATATCTTAAAATGGGAGAAAAGATCCAAACACCCTCTTATTTGTTCATATAATTTTCCTTTTTCCTTTTTTTTTTCCCCCCCCTTAAACATTTCCTGCTTCTTTCCTCCCTGTTTTGAAATAGTAACGACTCTACATTGACTCAAAGTGTTCACATGGTGTTTCCACTTACATGGAACTGGTGAGAAACATGTTTCTAACAATTCCCCTGTGGGTAGGAACCTGTGGAGCTGGGAAATGTCTCTCAGTGGGGTTTATCTGCAGTAAAATTGTGAGTTTGAGAAAGGGCTGTCAAAGGGCTTTCAAGGCTTTGGCCTGGCTCTCTCTAGCAACATTTTTGTGATCCAAATTGGCATTGATTTGAGATGTGTTCCTCTGCAGGGTAAACAATACCTTGAAGCAGCTGCTAATTAGCTCAGCTCTGTTCTGTTCTTGCTTTTCATGTCTAGATACCTCCTTCAGAAATAAGAAGCAGAAGGAAAACATCCAAGCAGAAGGATCAGTAGGCAAAGGAAAAAGAAATAGATGGGGACTGCAAGTGAAAAATTAATGAGGAAAGACCTGATTTCACAAAGCTTATATAAATCTGGGCTGTGTCTGTGCAAGTAACAGTGACCTAGAAAGAGAAATCTGTAAAAATTCAGAGCAAGGTGCAAAACTGGGATCCCTTGTTTATGGCCACTGTCAGCCCATCTTTGACATTTTTATCTGGTTTTCCCTCACCTCTGGCAGGTCCTGGCTCAGGAAGCAGCAGGGCTCCATCAGTGCTCACCAAGTGTGAGTCCAGAGAAACCATGCTATGAGCTCAGCATGGCTTATTTTACATTTATTTGGTGATAACCAACAACTTTATGCAGAATGGGAAATATTTATCCTTGTTTTACAAAACCTTAATTATTGGGCTTGTTCTTTCATAGCCAATCCCATAAGAAAAGGACCTTGCATGTTAGGGCTGATGTTCTCACCCTAAACACACTACTTAATACCTGAACTACAGGACAAAGAGAGAGGAGCATTTGCAAGAGTGCCAAATCAGCACTTTAGTTTGAATTACACCCCTTGCTTACTCCCTGAGTGGAATTATTAAAAATGAGACCTTGTCTTTTATATTAAGAGCATCCCAGGTAATACTGAGCAGGTCACTCTCTGCTAACCAGTCTCCGAGTATTAACAGAGCACTTATCTCTGCTACTAATTTCTCTGCCAATCTTTGCCTTACAGTTTGAATAAAGAGATCAATGCATCATCTTCTGTTGCACCACATAAGCTTATTCTTAATAGTATCATCCGTTAGCAGTGAGTCTAATTTGATTGTTTCCAAACCAGGAAGAATAGCTGCCAGCCACCTCCCAGAATGGATTCAAAGGCTATAATCAAGAAATCTTCTCCAATAAGTTGTTCAAAGCTGGAGCTTATCACTTTTCAAAAGACTGTGAAGACAATAAACTAGTCTATTTACTCTAATGAACAGGTTCAGTCTGAGTATTTAGTGTCTTGTTAATATTGACTGGCAAGCTTAAAGGAATTTGAATGCTGTGGATGTCAGCTGCTAGACTGGCAAGACATTAAGCAGTGATGATAAACATTTGTACTTGCACAGGAGGCTAATTCCAGTTTATGTTCTGAGTTTTTAACTATTGAAAATAATGATGTTTAAAACTTGCACTTTGTGAAACCGTTCAGATTTCCCTTGGAAAAAACTGCTGTTAATTCTCATAAGGTTGCAAGGAGCCACCATACAATAGCAGGATTCTTGAGGAATCTGATATGGGTTCTCTCAACATTTGGCACTGCTATTTCCTACCCTCTTTTGACTCTCCCACTTTCACCAGCATCCCAGCCTCTAGTGACTCAAGGCAGACTTATTGTCATACTTACTTGTACCAGGTAGGGCAAAGGATTATTATATCCACTTGCAGACTCGGAGGGCAACCAGACAGACTGCTCTCCACCTCCTGAAAGGCATTTAGCTTAGGTAGCATCACTGTGCAGCACCTGAAAATGATGAACCCTGAAGCAACCTGTTTGTTTTCCTATAGAGAGCTGCCCATGGCTGTACCCTGTTGGGGGACATCAGCTGGCGAGGCAGGCTTCCCCTGGTTGTTTTAGGCTATTTATGTATTATGGGTTTGTTCAAGAGTGCAGTTGCAGAGGACAGATTATTAAACCATCTGTGGCACAAGTTTAGAAAAAGACACACTTCTCAAGGTCTGTTTTCTTTGTTTTAGCAGCACGTTATCCATTTTGCTGCTGGCACCTGCATCTTTCTGACCCTGGAACCTCTGCACAGAGGGAAGAACACCCTTAGGGCTGGCTCAGGAAAGGCCGGGTAGCCAGCAAGTGACTTCTTAACCTCAAGATACTAATTAAAAAATGCCCTCGAGTCAGCTCCAAGTCAGGTAACAAAACAAAAAGCCCCAAAAGGCCTGGAAATGGATAGATGTTCAGTAAATAACAAGCCCTGTAAGACCTTTCTGTTGGTGCCTGGCAGATAGTTTCAATACACCAAGCTGAAGTCTTACTGAAAGTTGAAACCCCTTATGTACACTTTCCTTTTTTTCAGAAATAGAGGCAAATTGTTAACTTTCTTCTCCCCAAATATCTGATTATTTAGCAGAGTTGAACTATTAGTGGTTTAAGAAAGAAAGAACTACACACAAGCTAATAACAGTATTTTTACAATAAATTCCGTTTTGCCTTTTATGACCCGAAACAATTGTTTCAATGCTGACAGGCAATTGATTACAGCTAAATAAACAGTATTACGTAGACAAAATATTGAATGTGAGCATTTAGGGGATTCTGAATAGTTTCCTACAAAAAGCATTTTCATGTATCACTGAATGGCATATTTAAATAAATTGAAAAGCAGAGGTTTGCCTGTGAAACATTGACTTTGACTATCTGCTTTTCATCAAACACAACTAATTTGCACTTTAACCAATTTCTTGTTTTATTAGGTGATTGTAACTTTCCTGTATGAGTATAAAACACTGCACGCAACAAATAGAGCATATCTAAGGACATACTTCCAACAAAATAGTTTTGATGTTTGTGGTATTATCACGAAGGTTAATGATGATAGGAATAATAGCAAGCAGTAGGTGCTGGAACTCTTATAATAAAAGAGCAACAAAGTGAATATGAAGCTGTAATGTACTTACATTTATATGCACATCTTATTCTAGTATTTGACTAACTCCACAAACTCCATTTTTCTTCAAAGTTTCACCAATTTTATACCAATGAGCACTATATGGAAAGTCACTATTTTGAAAATGGACAGATTTCATAGTAATTCTGTACCATGATAAAACTTTTGCTATAAGCCACACAACTGCCATGAAATAATATATATCCATTTCAGTTGATTTAGGAAAAAAAGTATCAATTTCTTTATACTGGGTAATACAGAAATCCAGAAAATCTAGTGTGTAGTGAAAGTGCTAAAGCCAATTTAATTAGAAAACAAGTGAAAATATCAGACTTTCCTATTTTTTGGTATGTGCAGGACCTGTCTCTGTGCCACTGAATGCAGTAGAGGCTCTGCCAATGGACCCCAGAGGCGTTTCCTTTCACAAGAGAATTCTACTGTCTCACAACCAGCCCTTCAGGTCTAGTATGTGCTAATGAAATTGCTCTAATAAATTAGCTGTTACAGATCCAAATATTAAAATGTAGCTCTCCTCAGCAGAAACCAAAGGTGATGAAGCCTTTCACCAGAAAAAAAAATCTGTATTTTCAAATGCTGTGATTAAAACCCCAGTTTCAGAAACACATAATATGTGTAAACCAGAGAGAGCTCTTAAAGATGGGCTATAGCTGATTTCCCTGTACAGCTTGTCTGTGAGTTTCTCTGGTTGCTAAGATACTAGCAATATTACCTTTCACTATGTCTTTGGGATTTGAAGACTTACATTCTCTTATTGCCTGTGAAAGTCTCCTCCATATAGTGTATCCATACCTTTTTGCTGCACCTTTCCTTTCAGAAAGAGTATAGGTGAGATTCTCCACATGTATAAAACCACAGACCTCCAGTTACTCCAGTGGATCACTCCTACCTTCCAACCACTTAAAATCTGGTCTGCTAAATGCAGCTGCTTTATTTAGAAATTAGCAGTTTTGTTGTTGTGTCATACCAGGTAATGTAGACTTCTACAAATGCAAAGAACTTCACCGGCCTAAAATCTGCCAGAATAATTTTATATGAGGGTTCTGATTTTCAAAGTTAACTTTCAAATGCTATGCTCAAATACCTGGTTGCCTCAATCAGAAGAATTTTGATGTCTTAATAGTTCTGTATTTTAGTGCTCTCCCATCAGCCTTGAATCACCATGAAGCCTCCAGGCTGGGGAAGGTTTCTTCAGGATTTTATAAATGATGATGTCCATTGCCAGGAGAACTGAAGATGAAGTGATTTGAAACACCTTCTTTAAAGTTCATCACTCTCACTAAGCATGATTAAACACTATATATTTTAACATTATTTGCTGATAGAAAATCAAAGCATTTGCCCCCAGCATGCTGACATTTATAGCATTTGCACATTTTATGCTTATAATAACAGATGAGGTATGAAATGGATTCTGATAATGCTGTGAACACCATGGAAGTCTTGTCATTTATCACAGCATATGAGCTTGCTCTGTATCCCTACCATTATTGTGATGTATTTCCATACAGTAGAAGAAAAGCTTTATTTCAGCTGTGGGTTATGGATAAACCTTTGCGAGTCCAACAAGCAGCTCCTTTTCAAGCAACCCTCACTAATCTCATTTCTCACAGATTCATTTGTTGCTGTTAATAAAGTCCTGGGAGGACAAACAACTGATGTGGATTGTCTGTAACTCCTTACTGCAAAGAGATCAGATTCTCCTTTGAGATTCTCAAGTGTCATACATTTCTGTGAAAATATGATAAATCACAAATAACCAAATGTGGAGTAAACTCATGAAACTGCAAATCAGTCTAAATTTTAAATGAATGCAAGTCAAATGCACACATGCTGCCAGAATATTCCTTTAAAATAAGCTGCATTCCAAATCAGTATTAGGATTTAAAATATTTATTTGGTGTGTGCTTGGACTCCTTTATCAGAAGGTGCTGCAGAGTGAGATTCCTTTGCCCCGCAAATTTTAGCTTTGGGTTGGTTTTTTTTTTTCTCTGACAACTAATAGCTGCAAGCACAATTCTGGCTCTTTGATGTCTCTGGATTGTATTCTCTCCTTACTGTGAAATTGAAGATTATAAAAAGCAGCAATGGATCTTAAGAACAGATCCCCATAATTTATATACATTCAAAATTTTTGAGAAATCTTATTTGAATCTTTACAGCATTAACTCCACTCAAAAGAAGATTAAAAGCAAAATCATTTTAGCCTACTACAAAGTGTGGGGCCATTCTTCACAGTCTTCCACACTTAACTGAGAGCACACAGGGATTCATACTTGACTAGTTTTACTCATAAACCATGTTAGATAGACACTTCAAATCTTGAATGACCTCTGAACAATACCGAAAAGTAATTTAAGAAACTTGTTTGGAAACTTCCAGAAGGCCTTGGACATGTTCTTCCTTTATCATTTTGGTGCATTCTTGTTATGGTACTTATTAGTCCATCTCCTGTCCCATGTACGCAGTAACAGAATGAAGAATCTGCTTTCCTCTTCAGATCTTGATTTAGACCATGACGTTACTGGCTTCACGATACCTAAACACTGTGAAAGAGGAACCCTTCAGATTGAGCACATATAGATGTTTGCCCTTCCTGACAAAATTCTTCAGAAGTATCAACAAAACATGAAAGGCTCTAATGAGATTTCTATTGAATCCAGCTGATTCTAAACAAGCTCTATTGACCAGCCTGCAGAATACTGATTTACATTTGACCATTTTTTGGTGAGTTCTTTTGTTTGCTGTGGGGCTTTGATTGTTTGGTTTGTTCTTTTAAATACAAAAATAGATGTACAGGTGTTCCCTAAATGGTCTGAGTTCAAATAGAACGTTAATAAACCAGCATAAAAAAAGGAAGGTCCAGCTGTGTTTGTATTTGTCTTCCAATGTATTGTCTACTTATTTTAAATTGTTTTCAGTGCTTGGAATGCATTGTTTCCATTTGAGGTTCTTTGGATGCCATCTTATGATGCATGTACAATGCATCAGGAAGATGCATTGCCTGTACAATGCCCAGGAAGACTGAAGTACCTGCTGACCCACTGGAACAGCCCAGCGTACTATAGGCATAGCCTCTATTAAACAAGTGCATTCAACTGCAGAGCCCAACTTTGCTTTCTGGCTGGCTTCAAACTCTTTCAGGGACTGCAGGCAAAGTGGAGAAAAAGATCTGAACAACTGAAAACATAACAAATAGCTCTGACAAGTTCCTTGTCAGGGTTATCTGAGGCAGTTGAAGAGATTATCTGTGGCTCTTGTGCCACCCTCATAATGAGGGCAATAAACTGTGGCAGAGAAATAACCCCCAAGGCTGGCAGGAAAACTGCTCCCCAGTCCCACAGAGATCTTGACTCAGCTTTGTGGTGGTGAGTGGATGACAACGACAAAGTATCAGCTTTCGATTTCTGTGAAGTCAAAATCAGTTTCCGTGGAGCCAAAAATTGACCTTTCAGTTACAGAGGCGATCGTTTACAGAGCTCTGCTTTTCTGATGAAGGGCGCAATAACCACTGAAGTTCTTTGAGCACTAACATGGAAAGAAACCTTCAATGTATGCCTGGAGGTGGGAGCTGCACCCTTCAGTAGCTGCACTGGGGATGGAGGGTAAATGACCATTGCCTTGAATGCCTTCAGAAAACAGACAACTACCCCTCTGAAGTTTTTGGAAAAACAATGATTCAGACTCTATTCTGTCTCAGTCTTTTTTATGTGTCCAAGAACAATCAGGTGTTCAATTAAAGAGCAGCGCAGCAAGTTCTGCTCACAGTTTTCTCACGTACCGATAATTGCAGCAAGTTCCAATCACTGGCAATGTCAAAAGTACTTTATAGATCTTCTGTGTTATTTGGTCAGCTTTCTAAATCCCACTCTCTGTGATCATTATCTTCAAGAGTCTCTTGTCTCCACGTTTATGTTTTTACTCATCAGTGCTGCTTACAAGTACCTAATCATGCCACATCCTTCCTGCACTCACCTTGCCCCTAAAGCAAATAGCTCTGTACTGGCTCAATACCTCAAACTGCAGTCAAACAAATGAATTAAACATTGCAGCATCAGCCAACAGAGTGACAAAATATATGTAATTCATCCTTAGGAAAAGTGGTTTCTGTGCTAGAGCATGATGCAAACCTATCTCTACATAATTTAAAACCTGAGTTTGTATTTCTGAGAGACAGAAAAAAACCCAGCAAACTGGATTCTTCCCTTTACCCCACTTGAATAATTCTGGATCTTAGACTGAACAGCTGTTACTGATATCAAGCAGATAATCAACTGTAACTTTCAAAGACCACATCTCCAACTTGCTGTGCTAAGACACAAACAAAATGTAGACGTGAGTGTGCGTTTCTCACACCTTGTATTATGAAAACCTGAACAACTTACTTCTGTTGGTAACAGGATGGATGGCTCTTCACTGACTGTTGCAAGCAGCCTTTCGTTACATCTGTTAGTCAGCCAACAGATGTGCTAAGCCAGCTCCTGTTCAACTCTATATGAGGTGCCACTTTCAGTTTGCCACACAGGTATAACTTTGTATGGCTCAAAGCACTTTTGCATATGCAGTATCCTTATTATATATATATATAATAATATCATAGACCAAAAAAAAAAAAGTACGCAATAATCTCACAAAAAACACATTAATTTTAGTGTTTTATAGTCCAAGCATATGAAATATTGAATATCACCAGAGGATACATTAAAAAGTGAGACTCCTGTTGTGAAGCATTCATTCCCATTAGAATTAATGGAATGTGTATCTTGACAGTATTATTAAATATATATTGAAATAATAATAATAAAAAGCTAGTTTGGAATTCCAGTTAGATCTAAATAACCCATTTAGTAAATACACTTCCTCTCTTTGGAGGGCTTGCCTTCTTACTGTAGGCTTGCTTTCATTGGAAAAAAAAAAAAAAATCATGTTTTTTAACTCTAGATCCTACTTCCCAGAGGGTTTTCAGCTAATTTGCCTTACGATCAAAGGAAAGTGCCTGTTCACCATCTTTTTTAACATTAAATAGTTCATGATTGCCTCTTACCCGGGAGCACAGGAAAGATCACACTGATTAGGAGTGAATATAGGTCCTGAACTATGCCAGCATCTGCTCTGGAGGAGGGATGGTAGCACTGTCACCCAGGAGACAGAGTGTCAGGGGAGAGATTTGCAAAGCTGTGGAGTTAGCTGGGATGCAAGGGCCAGGTCTTGCCTGATGCTACCTTTGTTATCCTGGTTGTTTCAGCTTTCTCTCTCCTCAAGGATCAGGAACGCTTTTCCTCTATGCTACAAAACCTTCAAAAAAATGAATCTATTGAAGTGTTTCATTATTGTCTTCCAGAACAGAATTAACAGATTCTAGCTGTAGAATTACTCAAGGCAGCCATTCAAATCTGGATTCTTTCCTTTAACTGAAGTAACTATTTTTGGTCACAGTCCGGAGGTGACTTATGGACCGTCTTCTAATTATTTTGTCCTGTGATATAGTGGGGCCTTCATCACCATAGAGCTTTTAAGGGTAATTTTGTAGATCATAAGCAGTCCTACCTTCATTAGCCTTCTTAAAGCGTCCTCCTTTAGCAATATGCCATTCCTGAACCTAAGTCCAGCTGCCAGGGAAATGCATGGTAGAACAGTTTTGCAGAAGCTGTGATGAGAAAACTTGGAACTAATAGGTGCTTTGAATTCAGGAATGTCTACAGGTCTTCTGGATTTGCTTAAGCATAAGTTGTCCAACCCTTTCCCATACATGCTAAGTCCCTTTGCACATTCAGATAAACTTGTTCTCCAGTTTTTATGATAAGCATTCCTATAGCATGGTCTACTAAATAGAGAAGTGACCTCTGAAAACATGAGTTTGCCACCCATGAATGACATAGGAAAACCACACTTCTGCCTCTTTTTTTTCCCTCTCAACAACACACAAAATCATGACCATATTACATTTATTATTATAAAAACACTTCACTTTTGTAATAAAATGCATAAGAAAATGACATCTTCTTTAAGCTTGCAGGAAATGGACCATTTAATGTAAGAATATGGCTGTGAATTGTGAAGGTTTCATCTTAAGTCTTGTCACCCAGGGTCCATTCCCAGCTAGTGAGCAAACATTTGAGCAATCTCACACTCCATTAATAATAATCTCAGCTATGCCTAATTCCCTTCATTTTGTATGTCGTGCAAAAAAATTTTTTTTTGTATTGTTTTACATCTGACAGTTAATACTTTAACAATTACAGCTCTATGTATGCTCTTGCTCTGGCTACCAGAAATCCCAGTGGCAGATATGCTACTCAATTTTGCCTGAGTTGCTTTGAAGTAACATCTTGAAGACTTTAGGTACAGCAATTATTATAACACACAAAAGTTAAATCAGTATTTTCTAAATATAAGGTTATGAAACAGATCACACATTGTGATAGTAAATAACCAAATTAATACAGCATGTATAAAAAAAGGCTTAAAACCTACTTAAGTCAGAAGCAGTGGTAGATTCACAAAAGCATAGTTGGCTTGAATTTAAAACAGTTCAGATTTCACCCCACATTGTGAAGAAAAACTTAGGAGATGGTCTTAGTAGTCAACATTTCTATAAGAAATACCAGTCACCTTTCATTGCATCGCAATGTGTAGTGATGATGGTGACATTTTTTTCCTCCCTCCATCTTGCTGCTCTGAGATGCTGAAAGGGATGAATGTATTATGCATATTTTGGTCATTCTACACTATTTACTTACTGCAATGTGATTAGTGACCTTCATATATTGTTTGTCAAAATATTAATTATTGAGATCTCCATCAACTACTAAATGTAACCAACTGTGGGGAGTAACATAATTTAAAGTTGATTGAATGCAGCAACACTACATAACAATATAGAGGACGTAAGGAAGAAACTGAATTTCTAGATGAAAAAGCAGGGACAACTTTAGAATTCTAGAACACATACCCTTGAATCTGACTTGTTATATCTATCTCCTACTGTAGGTATGAAGTAGATTCCAGAGTTATTCTCTCAGTTCTTGTAGTTAAGTATTTGCATTTTTCTACTTCAGAAATTCATTTGTCCTTTTCTTAACAGTATTGGGTCAAAACACTGTCTTCATAAAAATAGTGAGCTTCCTGTTCAGGGAAACAGAATATAAACTTGGCATTGTTATACTGATGAATTCCATATATTAAAACCTGGAACATTCTGTCATCTCTTTCCAATGCTGCTTTTCTGCAAATACCTTTAGTACCAAGAGGTAACATATTTTCCAGGCAGAACTGTAATTTTTAAGCTAGTAAGGTTTTCTTGTACTGATAGTAAAAGCGAGAGTGGGAGGTGTTGCTCTAAGACTTAATATAGAATGGATTCTCTTTCTATTACCTCAATAGCATAATACCACTGAAACTTTACTAGTACAATTACTCCCAATTACTGTGAAAGAAAAATATCCCTTGATGAAATAAAGTAATTGTGCATTTCTCAGAAACTCTGTGATGCTCATGTAACTTTCCTCTAATGAGACAAAAACCAGGAAGATCAAGAAGTCACGTAATGACAAACTACATGCATTCTTAGGAAAAGTCACATATTGGAGATGTTATTGCACTACTCCTTATGTCTTTCTCTCCTTTTGTAGCGAGCATCGTGGCTAAGTATAAATAGACTTTAATTTCCTCATAGTATCCTTCTCCACATGGACTGTGTATCCCATTTCTGAATGTTTCTTCAGAGTGTCACTGCACTAACAGATCGCCGATGACTTCCATGGTTAAAATTGTTCTCGTTCCCTTTAGTCAGTTTGCCACTGTCCTGTCCAGGAGTTGTTACTGTGCTGGGTACAAGGGGGTAATGGCCAGAGAAAGGTCCTGCTGAAGGGTCTGTAGCATTAGACTCTTCCTCTGCCCACCTATTAAAGAAATAGTAGCCTTCTTCAGGAGTCTGTTTCCTGAGACGATTCACTTCAGTGATTGAAAGTCTCTGACTTTCTGTGTCCCTGTGAGACACCGCTGCTGCCGCTGGATGTAAAAATGGTGACACACATAAGTGGCTGATGTTTTGGTCAAGATCATCATTAGATGTAGGTGATGTTACAGGTGCACCAGAAGTAGGCTGTTTTCTTGATCTCAATTTCTGGATTTCAAGATCCTGTTGCCCTTTAGGAAGTTTATCTAGTTGCTGTGCTTTCAGAATCAGAGGTGTTCCAATGGTTCCTCGTAGAGCAAAAATAAAGCACCTGACGAAACAGGAAAAGAATGGATTACTTTACTAGAAGGTTCCTTCTCTAATCTGCATCACAGAACACGGATCCAACTGCTAATTTTCCACTGCTTTACAGGTGTCTAGTAAACACCTTAGACCTGGATTGACTCCTGGATCATAATGCAACATGTAACCATGCACTTACGTTGACCTGTCAACTACAAGTATATAAATACTAAATAAATTACAATGAAACCACCTGATTGATGAACACTGTCAGAACAATGCACAGAAACTTACCAAGAGATACAGTATTTGAGGAAGTTGAGCTACATTGGTACTGCTAAAAAAGGCTAAAGAAGGGATCTTGATTTGATATATATCATGAACCCAGAAATTTAAAAACCTTGGCTTATGTGTTTGCTCAGGACGCAGTAAAAAACGAAAGTGTCCTTCCTCCCCTTTGCAGAGCAGAGAACTTATCTAAGCATATATTGTGTGCAGTGAGAAAGCACACAGCCTCCCTCCATGTCATGTCAGTTTTGTCTGAAAACCAAACTCTCTTTCAAAGCATCTTTTTAATAGGTTTTGACCTTTACATAGATGGCCTAGATATGCATTTTAGAACAAACATGGGGACTCTGAAATTGCATTAAGGAAGCTGCTGGCTTCACATCCTGCTTGCTAAATGTATGCATAAATAAGTATAAGATTAAAAAACCTAACAAGCTAGACAAAGTACAGAAAAGTCTTTTCAGGCAATGGGTTTCTTAGGCTTATCTGCACAAATAGGAGTGGATAAACATGTATTTGGTGTGTCTGGCCTCAGGCTGGTTAATCCCATAGCATCTCAGGACTGGGAACTGTTCAGTTGCAAATCAGAGTTGGGCAGCTAAGAGCACAGCCACAGAGAGACCAGGTCTGACTGTGCAGATCTGGTGTGGATCATATTGTCCTCTCTCCCTTCAAGCTGTTCTCTGTATCTTCTATGCAAACTGCAGGTGGACCAGACAGGAAGACAGAGAAGGGAAGGAGAACTGTGTATTTCATCCCATGAGCTGCTACGTTTGCTTCTGCCTTTCCCACAGCCCTGCAGAATATGAGACCCAGTTACCTGTCAGGCCTTTGCAGGGCATTCTGGCAGACCACAGCCTGCCTTCCATAGCTGTAGAAGTAGATCTGGTTTATATGTTGAAATCCACCAAGAGTCACAGTACCTTCCCTTGCCAACAAACGAACATGATATTCAGATCCCTTTCTTCTCAGACTTGAGGGCTTTAGTACCTAACACAGTGCAGTTTGTGTCCCAAAACAAAGCTCAGAGGCAGTTTTGAGATGTGGATGCACAGAGGATGCACTGCAAAGTGCTCCAGGAAAAGCCTGTGCGCAGGGAGGGCACAAGCAAGCTCCCATGGGGCACCTGCACTGTCTCAGATGTGTCAGCTAGCACAGAATGCAGTAGCGAAGGGAGAACCAAGGAGAGCAAGGATTTTAGCAAAACCTCTTAGAAACTTCTTAGAAAGAAACCAGAATCTCAAGGCTCCAAAGTTTCTGAAGAAGACAGGGAGGTGGCAATGTGGTGAGATGAACAAAATGAACTTAAGTGCCCTTTAATGAAGGGTGGTTTCACCACTGTTGTGGTACACTGACACAGCTAAATTATAGCAGAAACTGGGGGGTAGATATTCTGTGAATGGAAGGACTCTGCAGAAAATAATCTGGGGTACCTATGTGAAGGAACTGCAGTTCTCCAACTTTGAAAATAGCAAAATACAAATCTTTAAACTCAGTATCCTGCTGGGGGAGCAACAACCTTAAATTTGCTGAATTCTCAAGATGGAGATATAAGTTCTCCAACCATGCGTTTGATGTAGGTCTCAGTAGAAAGCTCAGGGTTAAAAATGGCACTGTGAATGAGGGCTGATAGGAAAACAAAAATCACACAGTGGCAGAACAGACTGGGAAAGGATGCCCTTCCTAGAAGACACGAGACCTTACTGAACTATGTGTTGTTTATCCTGACCTGAAGTTGTATAATGTAATGTGATCATAAGAGCATCTCAACTCAAATGGGGAAATAATAATTTGAAGAAAAATATTACCTGTCTTGAAAGGTTCCTTTTCAGACAAAGTTAAGGCTCAGGTACTAACGTGTTAAAGCACTTGCAGAATCAGACACTAAACATATTTGACTGATTCTTCCAATGCCAGTGTGCTGCACTACACAGCAATTAGGATGAGGACGCTAGCAAGATAGTGAAACTAACTATTTATGTCACTGTCCAAGGACAAATATAGATTTTAAATAAGTAGTGAAACTTAGACAAAGGGTATCTCCTTAAAAACCAGTTATGGTATTAAGTATTAAAAGTAGTATGGTTACCACATACATATATAGGAATGAAACTGCTATATTTTTCAAATAATCTTTCTCAGCAATCTATCAAAATAACTATCCCTCTCCAAATAGTATTCAGCCTCAGTTAAAGCTATTGTTAACCTACCTGATTTGTCACACAGAGTAAAACTAAAATTCTTTATGAAGAAAATTATTTAATATATAAACATATTTTTAATTTGGTCTAATAATGCACTGTAGTGTGCTTAAACAGAATACCTTCTGTAACTTTCAAGGCATATAGGACCATTTCAAAATCTCTGCTTCAAGTTTCTGTCAGCTCAACAGCATTGTGTTTATGATAAAGGACAAGTATGTAACAGATTTGTGCTGGTAAACTTTGTTAAGCACCCCAGAAAGAAAGGTTTTCCTGGTGGGAAAACAAAAGCAATAGATATAAAGTGAGTTCTCTAGGGCTGTATAACTGAATAAATTGATGGCTCATGAGCTGCAAAGTTGAACCCAGGCATCTGATTTCCACACTCCTCACCTGTCCCTGTGTAACACGTGTGCCAAACATATCACATATGCATAACACAGCATTACTGTTATTTCACTCAAATGCCTACAAATTCACAAAAATCGAGAGGAAAACAGTGCATCATTCAAACCTTGGCAAGAGTGCGATGACGGGGGTAATAAGACACAGCAAATAGAAGGTGGGGTCTGAAAGCTGTTTCTCCATAATCCAGTAGGGATTGGTAGGAGGGTTGCAGACCACGCAGGAGGCATTGTAGATCAAGGAGAAGACCAGGTAAAACACCACACTGCCAATCATTGTTACCAAGTGGAACAGGGTCTGCAAGCAGAATGTGCAAAATAACAGAGTCTGGGTATAAGTCAGGAGGATATAAAGTCAGATTAGAAAGTACATATTCAACAGTGAGTCTGATACCTACATTTCTGACCCAGAATTCAGGGAGATGACTCTAAAGCACAATGTCTACACAGTATGCTGTGTTCAGAATAGAAAAACAGTCAACACGAACAGGACAGGTCAAACACTTACCCACGTTTTCATTTCTAGAGCCTGGTGCAAGAGAATGGTCAGGAGGGAGATGGTATTCATGGGGTTTCCAAAGGAAAACACATCTATGTCAGAGTCCTCATACGTCTAGAAAAAGGGCAGATAGACTGTGATGAAGCTTGACAATTCAGAAATGAATTTATCTGCTTTTTTTAAGGAGGGTAAGAAAATGAGAATATCAATGATCCTGATACTTACCAAATAGGGGACAAAGAAGCAAATGAGGCTCTGATAGAAGGCATCCAACATTGTAATAATAAAAGTTGATAGGTTGTATATCTGCAGGAATTTATAGATGAGAGTCATTATGATGGGAAACACATCTCTAGGATGTCCTGAAGACATAACTGCTGTCTGTTTTTCTTCTATTCATACTACTGATTCCAGATAACTGGTCTCCCATCATGAGTAAATGGCTCCTGAGCAGCAGATTTAGACCAAACACTCACTCTGAAAATGTATTTTCACTGTGTTAACTGAAGACAGGACTCAACTAAAGACAGACCTTAGGAATATTAGCCAGTCAACTAAAGGTTTTATAAGCTGAATGTCGTAAAAGTCCCCCACCTCCTCAAAGGACACCATTCCTCAAATATTTTTTTCAAACAAACCTCTTACTGAAGCTATAGAATTGGTCAGCTATCATAGAATCATAGGATAGTTAGGGTTGGGAAGGACCTTGAGATTATCTAGTTCCAACCCCCCTGCCATGGGCAGGAACACCTCCCACTAATTATCCTTTCTCTTAATGTTGTTTCTACCAAAACATCTATTTTGTGCCATTTTAACTTGATTACTTGGCATATTTAATCTTATCTAGTGACCAGCGTGTCCACAGCTCCTGTGGAGTGGGGTATGTTATTGGAGTGACAGAAGACTGGACTCATGTTGTTTTAATCATAGAATCATAGAATAGTTAGGGTTGGAAAGGACCTTACCTTCTGCCAACCCTAACTCAGTTCCAATCCTTCTGCCATGGGCAGGGACACCTCCCACTAAACCATGCCACCCAAGGCTCTGTCCAGCCTGGCCTTGAACACAGCCAGCGAGGAAGCATTCACAACTTCCCTGTGCAACCCATTCCAGTGCCTCACCACCTGCACAGTAAAGAATTTCTTCCTCACATCCAATCTAAACTTCCTCTGTTTAAGTTTGAACCCATTACCCCTTGTCCTATCACTACAATCCCTAATGAAGAGTCCCTCTCTGGCATCCCTATAGGCCCCCTTCAGATACTGGAGGGCTGCGATGAGGTCTCCACGCAGCCTTTTCTTCTTCAGGCTGAACAGCCCCAACTTTCTCATCCTATCTTCATATGGAAGGTGCTCCAGTCCCCTGATCATCCTCATGGCCCTCCTCTGGACTTGTTCCAACAGTTCCATATCCTTTTTATGTTGAGGACACCAAAACTGCACACAATACTCCAAGTGAGGTCTCACAAGAGCAGAGTAGAGGGATAGGATCCCCTCCCTCGACCTGCTGGCCATGTTCCTTTTGATGCAGCTCAGGATATTGTTGGCTTTTTGGGCTGCAAGAGCACACTGCAGGCTCATGTTCATTTTCTCACCTACAAACCCCCCAAAGTCCTTCTCCGCAGGACTGCTCTCAATCTCCTCTCTTCCCAACCTGGAGCTGTGCCTGGGGTTGCTCTGACCCAGATGTAGGACCTCACACTTGTCATGGTTAAAGTTCATCAGGTTGGCATCAGCCCACCTCACAAGGGTGTCGAGGTCCCTCTGAATGACATTCCTTCCCTCCAATGTGTCAATCAAACACAGCTTGGTGTCACTGGCAAACTTGCTGAGGGCACACTCAATCCCACTGTCCATGTCACTGACAAAGATGTTGAACAAGATGGGTCCCAACACCGATCCCTGAGGGACACCACTCGTTACTGGTCTCCAGCTGGACATTGAGCCATTGAGCACAACTCT
>JANRGW010039158.1:0-75345 GCA_024733675.1 Psilopsiagon aymara
TGGAATGGGTTGCCCAGGAAAGTTGTGAATGCTCCATCGCTGGTGGTGTTCAAGGCCAGGTTGGACATAGCCTTGGGAGATATGGTTTAGTGGGAGGTGTCCCTGCCCATGGCAGGGAGGTTGGAACTTGATGATCTTAGGGTCCTTTCCAACCCTAACTATTCTATGATTCTGTAATATTTTTTTTTGCGCATAGTGCTTTGAAAGCTCCCTTATCATAAAGGATAAATTTGGAGAAAACTTGGATTCAGTGTACCTGTATTCCAGGGACAGTTTGAGGCTGTGGTGCCCACTGACATTTTAGTGGAAATCAGAGAAGAAATGGTTTTTGTTGTTTGCTTTGGTGAGTAGGTTGTTTTTTTGTAGGCTAGATACAATGTGATAGCTCTTATCTTTGTTCACATAGCTCTTGAGTTGATCGTTGCTTCATGGGACCATCATGGTGCCAAAAACTGTGTCCTTAATTCAGAGAAAAAAAAAAAAAATCAGTTTCTGAAATTAAAAGGGGCTTGAAGATAATGCACATCTATAATTGCCAACATACTTTAGCAAACTGAGTGCTTTTAATGATGTTGGAAAGCTAGCCTAGCGTTGTGGTGCTGGTGTTCACTTAGTTGTCATTGGTGTGATTCTGGTCCTGACCCATTGGGAATTACTCATGTGCTTCACAGTATTCACTCCAAAGACACCTCCTTTAAGTCAGTATGAAATTATACATAAAATGAAATTAATTTATATGACTTCATTTATCAGAAGTAGAAGAAGCTACCAAATATAAAACCATGTAGCATTGCAGTCTTGCTGCTACAGAGAAGGTCACCATTGCACTGCATCTACCTACTATCTAGTGCAAAATATATAGACATTTAGTAAACTACGTGTGTATAGGAGCAAAACTCTCTCAAATAACAGTACTTTCGGTCTTACTTTTCTGTTGAAGGGCCATGCAGAGACCAAGTTCAAGATTCACATTTCATTGACTTTATTTTTGCACAAGAAACACATTCCTGCAGTTTAAGATGCTCTTCAAAAAACTTTCTCCATGTCTATCATGTGAAAAGTGAAATTACCTATCTTCTCTACCTTGTATTTTGTTTGATATTCAGTACAGTAAAACCCCCAAACTTCTTGTTCCAAGATTCAGAAAGCTGTCTTAACATGCAGAGCTATTTAAACGTCTCTTACTGCCTCAAGGTAAAACTCATGTTCTTTCAGATTACTCCAGCATATGGCTAAATCAAAGTTTGAGGTCTTCTGTTGGCACAGAATAAGAACATATGCTATTCTTATAAACTTCACATACTTACTGGTTGTGGCTTTTATTTCCTACCATGTATATTTTTACATGTTTTTCTCCTAAAAGAAAAGTGGACACAATGTTTAAAAGCTAGCCTTTGGACTGTTATGCTAATTGCTTAGAGGCTTTTGACACCCCCAATTATGATGTTAAAGTTTCAGTATTTATAACAGGTGGTCCATGCTCTGACTCCTTTGTTGGTCAATATTTTTATCTCCCTGGCAGATATCCCTGCTCTCATTTTCTTTAATTTTTGGTTCCAGAAAAAAGAAGTGTAAATGTAAATCCCTAATTAGCTACAGAAAGATAATGAACTATTTCCGTTGCTTTCCTGTAACATCTTTATAATATAATATGTACATTAGTATGAGTAATTATTACAAGTATTTCTTTTTATATAGATCCTAAAATATAGAGAGTGTGTAAAAGAAGGAAATTAAGAGTTAAGAAGGATTAATATTACTAGATTTAAAGTTTTGTGGGAGTAAGATAAGGGAGAAATTTTCCCTGAGCATTTTAAGGCTTCTCTTTTAGAATTAGTGGAAAGTTTTTTGATGTTTTTTTTTTTTTAATATATATTATTTAAGTCTTCAGAGTGGTACAGAAATAAAATGTATGTGTTAATTATTTTTAAGACTTATACAGGATGATTCCTGTAAAAGCAATCCTAAGTCTGCTAAATAAATAATACAGAAAAAATTATGTTGTGAATTAGTGTATGGAGATACACAGTGTAAAGGTGATGGTATAACAGTGATAGAACTCAGTGTTTTTCTTGAAGTTCAGATTAAAAGTCAAACTGAATGACCATTTATAATCATCTTGCATATTTAATAATTTCTAGCTTCAGGTTTGCAAAAGTTGTATTGTGTGACATTAAGGAATTAAGTCTTTTAATGTGAACTCCTTTAAGTTACATTAATATGGTGCTTTCTGAAATCAGTCCTTTGTTCTTGCCATATGTAAATTCTAATCCTGGCTTATTTTTGTCTACTTGGTTAATTTAACATGCTTGTCATGTCTGCTTTTTTTTACCATTCTGTTTATTTCACTGTAGTGCTGAACAAAAGCCGTAATTTCTGTTGCTGCTTTGATCTGTCTTTGGCCTGAATAAGAAATTGGACTATTTGCATTTCTAAGATTGATACGTTTAAAAATAAGATTCCTAGCAACACACTTGAAAACATTTTGTCCCTGTACTTCTTAATCAAAGTGAAATATCTCTGGCTATGCTACCAAGATACAGCACAAGAGTCTGAAAACTGTTTTGTGTTGTAGGAGATTTGCATAGTGGAAAATGAGATGTTGATTTTCATGAAAACCAACCTTTTCTTAGAGCAAGTGTTACGACTGGGAATTCATGACCAGCTTAGACAAGGATACTGTAGTGCTCAGCTGTGACGGAAGCTGGATACTTAAATAATTTGGCAGTGGCTGAGATCCTCTTGCAAGTTTCTGGTGCTGTTCAGACTGGATCCAGTGACGGGCTCTGTTTCCTGTTTGTGGCTGAGGACATACTCGGACTGCAAGCATGTGTTTACAGTGGTGCAAGGGGACACACCGTGGCTTTTTGAATTGCCCAGACAACATGCCTAGCTGAGGACTTTCTGACTGTCTTTATCTTCAAGTATCGTGAACATATGGTCTTAGTTACTGTGCAAGTTTAGGTTGATTTTCACTAGAACCAATGTTTTCACATCATCATTTCTCAGTCATATGAGAGACTTTATTTGCTATGGAAACAAATATATGCTGGGCACGAGATGCTGACTCTGGGCCAGTTGGACTCTGTAGTTATTCCTGGGTATGTGTTAGGGCAGTAAGAGATAGTTGGCTCATATATTTAGTACTTTTTCCTGTACTTTGTTGTGGTGTTCAGAGCTGTGCATGGCTGTTGTCATGCAAGGGGAGGAGGAGTGCAGGCAAGCAGGAAATGGCCCATCACCCTGCTGGGTTTGTGTGCCCTTAGTGTGTGGATGGTGGCCTGTGAATGTGGGCAGGGGCAATGTTGGCATGCAGTAAAAATATGCTTTGTGTTGCATATACTTGTTGCTTAGTCCTGTTTTTCTTTTTGAGCCTTTGCTGGGAGAATTTACTGGTCAAAAGGCTTCACTGTTCGCTTATGAGATTGAGGCATGTTTAACCACTTCTCATCTTGAGATATTTTTAAAACTACAAAATACTAAAGCCTCCCAGGATTTTTTTGAAAATGTATTTGCTGAAACATTTGGTGTACACATGACAATAATCACATTGTTCAATGCTGAGTTTTTGAATCATCTTGATTTCCAATACATCTGTTTTTATAGCAGCCCATTTTTATGCTGGGTTTTGTAGCTGTTGTTATAAACAGGACATTATTATACACATGAGGGGATTTATGAAAATTAGTAGTCCTGTTTTATTCAGTGAGGAGTATTCTTGTAGACAGATATTAGCCAAAATGGGCAGCTCCTGAAATTGCTAAGAAACCCATGTGAATAGTGGGACTTTCATCAAATGTAGTGTCTTAAAAATCATGATCTTTAATTGGTATAGAAAGCTTGTCTTCCAATATATTAAAGAGTATCTTTTCCATTTTTAAAATGACATTCTCCCATTTCTAACTGGACATGATGAATGTTCTGTGTTTTGAGAATGTGCTGTTCTCAATAAGTATTTAATTAAAATGCCATGTTTGGATGCTTCATATACCTATGATAGGAATTGTGTGTAGGTCTTTAACAACTATTTCATTGGATGTTGCTTTATTTATAGAAGTAATTGTTAGTAGTCTGTAATAATGGTACTTCTTTTAGCAGGTCAGATTGTTTCCCCACAGTCTGCTCCAGCCTGTATTGAAAACAAAAATGACGTGAGCAGAGAAAACAGCACTGTTGACTTTAGCAAGGTGAGTGTTCACTGGCAGTGAAAAGAGCTTTCTGACTACCAAATAGGTCTTTTAAATTAAATCACATGAATCCATGTGAATCAGCAAAAGCTATGTTGTGCAAATTTTACTTCAGCATTAGTTTTGTGTGCGTGACAGCACAGTTGTATACAACAAAAAAGAATTTTTCATTTTCTTAATAAATTACTGGTAACAGGAAATTACAGCTTAGGAGTGTGGAAAAATATATTGCATGACAATATCATAGGTGTGCAATTTGTAAGGGGAATTTTTACAAATTAACAGATTTACCTAAATAGGAAAAGAATTCAGAGTTCTTTTAATTTACCTCTCAAATTTTTACTTTTTAGAAGTAATGCATGAATGCAAACTATGCTTTTTATAACCTGAACTCGTGGATTCCAGATGTCTCAAACAGAATGTGTTTCTGTAAACCTATAACTTTATTCTTCTGGCAAGCCAAGATACTTCAGTACGCTTCACAAAAGATGTTAACTTTGCAGTAGTGGAGATTGCAATGACAGTTCAATGTTAGATAGCAAAGAAAAGCAAACAGCTTCTCAGCTTCAATGTAGAGGAGAATCCTAATTTGTTTAAGAAATCTCTATGTACCTAAAACAAACTGTCACATTAGATACAGATGATAGACCTGACAGGGATAGATGACTTCAGCTGACACATTAATACAACAAAGGTTGAGAAAGTGAAGTAAGGTGATTTAAACCAAAATTCTGAAGAACAGTGCTTTGAGTCTGTTGAATCTTAATGTTAGTGCAACTGAGCTAAAAGTAGAGTTGTGTGATTGCTCCATCTGGTGCCAGACTTATTTCCTAGCAGCAGTAGCTATTTGCACCATTTGAATTCTTGACTGAACATGCCACACTAGGAATGGTATATGGCTATAATAAAGATTAGAAACAGATCTTTTTGTCAAAGACAGAAGAAAGGAAACTGGCTGGGGATGTATTATGGACTGCATTTCTACAGAGGTAGCAAGGAGATCTATAAACAGCGACAAGTTGTTATAAATGTAATGCTAATAGTCTAAAATTATTTAAACTAAGATTATAATGCTTTAAAAAGTCAAGTATGATTTTGTTTTCCCAATGTTTATATTGAAAGTGTTAAATAAAGCTAATTGTTTTGGCAAGATTTCAAATGTCAAGATAGAAAATTTTGTAAAGGGTATAAATAAAGCTGTCTGTTCAAAATTAAGCTGTTCAGAGGTGAGGCTCATAACAACCCAAAGGGAACAACATGACTTTCAGTGGTGCTTTTCTTGCATGTTTCCCCAGTTGCTTTCAGTGCTGTGGGATCAAAATCCCAGTCTGTTATCTAGCTGCATGATGTTTGTATCAAGCAGGATTGGAAACTGCATCCTTTGATCCTTCACTCACTGTTTTAGTAGTACTGCAGCTTTTCTGACTAAAACTAGCCTGAAAAGAGATCAACATGTAATTTTTTTACTAGCCTTGGCACTGGATACCCACAAGGATGTGAGGAATATGAAAGGAACAATTTTTGTTTGCAGGAATGAAATAACAGTAAAGGATTGTAATCTAAATATCTTTTTTTACTGCCTTTAAATAGATCCATTTATCCTTTTGAAGATGCTTAAGTACAATTTCCCCTTGAAGTGTGCTATTGCAATAACTCCCAATGGTTATAATTGGAAATATATGCACAGATTGAGAGGAAAGTAGAGCGGTACACTAATTTTCTCTTGAGTATTGTGATTTCTTGCTCTAATTTTGTTCCACATATTAATTTCATTTATCTTCTACAAAAAAGCACCTTTGACTACCTCACATATTCTCTCCTTGCTAATCTGTCTCCCTTGGGCTACTTCAAATATTCCAAATTTTGGAGTGGATTCAAAAAGCTGACTTAATCGGAATACAGTGCTGAGACTGTGTTGATTGTATTGGCATCTATTTATGAATAATGTAAGCCATGGTGCTAAATGCTGTCTTGAATGTTACTTCACAGCACAGAGAGGGAGACATAGTTTCTGGTGTTTGAACTTGTAAATGTGTCACTTCTCTCCCTTTTGGGAGACCACCAGGACTTTGTGTTTTGGGGGTGATAAGGAGATGATCTGTTACAGCACCACTTGATCCTGTGTCTGGGCAAGATGGGGATTGCAGTTTAACAACTGCAGCTGGCTGGTTTCTTCTTCTTATGCCAGAGGCTGAAGGCAGTCCTACTTGTCCTTAAATACAAAATGTATGAAGAGCCCCTTCTCATGGCAACATTCCTATGCTCCACATGGAAACATTATTTCTGAATTAAACCCTGATCCCATACTGACAGTTTGCTCTTTCAGACACCATGTGAAATAGTTGACTTGCTTTGAATACTGGTTGGTCTTGCTTATAAGTGAATCTGCTGAATATGTGTCATGGCTTTCCTAAGAAGTGATGTTGGGTATTTTCTGTTTGTCTTTATGTCAATTTATGTTTGGTTCTGGGGAAGGCCTCCGCCACCATTTTCAGTCCTTGAGTTGCCCTGGAGTGGAATGGCCTCCATATCAGTTATTTAGTTTCACGTTTATTTGGCGCATACTGGAACTATTTAGTGCCAGGTCATGAAATGTGGCTCAGGTTAGGGGGCAGATGAAGATCCACGTGAGGTCTCTGCAGCTTAAGACTGCTTGTGATAAGAGATGTATGATGGATAAGTTAGATGAAGCCTTTGAAAGATGCAGATTCTGCCTTTGCCCTAAATTCATTTGAGGGCCGCCTCTGCTCTTGTTATGTAGTGGAAGTAACACCTGGGGTTCAGGTGTATTTGCCCATTTTGATGCTACTATGCCAACTACTTTCCTTTTAACTGGGGCTCCCTTTACTACCTAGAAGACTGTGGAATCTCAAGATGATAAATAGTACAGGAAACATAACTGGAAATACTTTCTGGTAGACAGGAGACTGGATGTTTCCTTCAGATCTGAATCTTGATTGTGTGATCTGTATGTTAGTGGGACCTTAAGGTGACAATTGTAACATGTTGTACCGAAGACATTAGTTATTAAGTGTTAAATCTGTTCACAAGGTAAAATCTGTACTGAATGCACGTTGCTATAGACCTGAAAGACTGCTTCCTTTCTCTCAACTATAAATGATCTATGACACCAAAATTAGATGCAGAGTGAAATCTGTGTGGGTTTTGTATTTAACCCTGAAGACTTATTTTGTGATTTCAGTGGGAAATAGAATTTACTTCACTGATACTTTACCTGGAAAAAGTACTTGGCCTCCAGCCTTCTAGATTGATTTGTTGCTTGTTTAGCTTTATGAGGCATTTGGTCATGGTTCTAGATTAGTTTTGGATAGCATTAGACATCTCTCTGTGATTTCAGAAAAATAAGATTTCATTACACAGGCAACTGTGTTATATCTGAATTCTGATTTAGTGCCAGAGCCATTTGCAAGAAAACAATTTTCTAAATATTACCAAAAACTATGCAAACTAGTACTGACAGATGGCTGTAAGATAGACATTAAAATGGTCCACTTTAACAGTTTATATTGGATTTGGTTGCTGTTGTTGTGTTTAGATTAATAAAAGGAAAGCAAACGACAAAATTCATGCATTTTGAAATGTAGACAATACTGGTGCATAATGAAATCAAACATACATTATATATATATGCTATTACTGCATGTTGAACTTTGTTACAGAGTAAACTCTGGACTAATACTAAGGAAATAAATACAAATGAACACATTCCTAGGCAAATACTTGGAGTTTATATAGCAATGTCATGGTGAAGCTGTTTATCTTTTCTTGATTTTCTGCTGTCCCTATGAAAGTCAACATCACTGCCTTAAATCTCCAAAGCTTTTATTCTGCTTTGTTCTTTCAATTTACTCCTGAGTCATCATGGTCATAGCTTATTTTATGTTATTTTCAGCAGAAGTGCAGCCATCTTTCATTAAATCCCAAAACAAAAATACATTTCAGTCAGAGTAGCAGAAGGAAAATAATGTGTAGTGGAACCTGGTTTTATTCTCACTGAGATTATAATATGGCAACTGTGAAGTATGAATTCATGATTTCCAGAATTTTTAATTATAGAAAAATAAGGTGTCTTCATTTCTTCTACTATTATGACTTAGTGATTCTGTTTGGAATTATTGATGCTGTTACAGTTATTGATTAAAAAGTATTGCTAGGAAATTAATATTGTATTCCTAACAAGATTTCAAATGTAATTTTTTTTGTCTTTATAAATTACTTCCACAATATTTAAGCTGTGTTTCCAAGAAAAAAATTAGTCAAATAATAAAAGACCTATTGCTTGGTTTTGAGAAATATTTTTACTAAAAAAAATATTCAACAGACAAGAATAGTAGAAAATGTATAATTGAAATGTCTAAGATCACAGTGCAGTGACCAGAGAGTCTCTATCAACAAATAGTGGAAAAAATACCTGTGAAGAGCTTTTAGGTTATAATTTAATATACTTTTCCCAGGTTGACCTACACTTTATGAAAAAGATACCACCTGGAGCTGAAGCATCAAACATCTTAGTTGGTGAACTAGAGTTCCTGGACCGCGCGGTTGTTGCTTTTGTTAGGTTATCCCCTGCAGTGCTGCTTACAGGACTAGCAGAAGTTCCGATTCCAACAAGGTACAGTTAGTTTCATTTCTCTTCATGTTTTTCTCATTTTGTGGAGGCAGGTTGATGCGACCTTCAGCTTTACTGAGTTGTAAATTCAGTTGTTTCTTTAACAAAGACATTTATTAGACACATCTCTCCACTCATCCTTTAAATGATGTATAGATATATTCAGAAACATGCCATTTGTGTCTGCAGATAACAGTTCTTCACAGATGTAGAAATAATTTCTTGTTAGGTTACAGCACAGAGTTTATCCAATACAAATCAGTAATACTGCCGATGAAATACTAAGGTGAAATATTCAGCTTCTTAGAATATTTCATTTGAAACTGAAACTACTTGAGTGATGCTGCATAATCATAGCCAGAAGAAAGAAAAATGAAGAGTTAATAGAATAAAGGGAAAAAAGAAATTGTGATTTGATTGACTAGGGAAGAATGAATGAATGAAGAGCATGCTGTAAATCTCATACTCCTCTTACTTGCACGTAGTGAATGTGACTTTTAACCATAAATTTGTAGTAGATTTTTCCAAGTTGAAACTTTTTCCTGATAAAGTACTTCAGTTGTTAGAGCACATTATGAGGAATTAAAAAAAAGGAAGTCTAAAATAAACTTTGTAGTCAGATAGAAAGTATTTAAATAGACCTTCAGGTGTATTGTTTCCTGCTGGGGTTGATTCAGATCAAAACTCTGAAGTGATTCAACCATATCTGAGTTCACTGACTTAACTATTATTACAGTCTTTCACTTTTGTCTGTATTTGTGCATATGTTTGTGCACATATTCTGTCTCTTGTTCCCCTTCCCTCTTTTAATGTCTACAGAACTAGAATTCTGACAGAAGACAGTGGTGTCTTCCAGGTGTTAGAGACACTCTGGAAGGAGTGTTATGCTATGAAATGCAATGCTGAGACTCGGATCCTTACTCCAAGTCAGATAAACAGTGTAAAATTTTTTTTTTTAT
Source organism: Psilopsiagon aymara (assembly GCA_024733675.1). Taxonomy (NCBI): domain Eukaryota; kingdom Metazoa; phylum Chordata; class Aves; order Psittaciformes; family Psittacidae; genus Psilopsiagon; species Psilopsiagon aymara. The sequence continues at coordinate 9,777 of JANRGW010039158.1, forward strand.
GTTTTAGTACATTCTAGTTACTTTGTATATGACTTTGTCTTTTCTGACTTTCACATGTGTGTAAGGAACGCTGGGGGACTGAGCGTTTTTCTGAAACCTTTAGTTGCAATCTCCCCTAACTTCCCACAAAAAAACCTCAAACAAACAAACAAAAAAACCCTACCAAAAGAAACCTCAAACAAACAAACAAAAAAACCCTACCAAAAGAAAACCAAATTTTCTTGATTCTTGTCCAAAAGAAAATGAAATAATTAAAATTCAGGATAATCAGGAATTTATGCCAAAGTGCTTATTTTTAAAAAAGTTAATGTTAGTCAAAAACCTGTCTTTTGCATTCTAGCACAACTGAGAACTTCAATTATTTCATGTGGACCTATCCTCTGCATTCTATAGAACCTCACTAGCCCTGGGCCTAGAGTAAATGCTATCCAGAGCCTTAGTGGGAGTAAGAATGACTTAAAGATTCTTTTTATTCAGGGTAGTTTAACTTCCCTAATATTGCAATAAAAATACCATGATCAGAAAACAGTTGATTCTGTTGAGTTAATAGAATTAAATAAATTAATGTGTTCTGTGCATAGACTATAATTGCATATATGTATTATGTAAGATGAGGTTTGTTATGTAAGGAGGCTTTGATAGTCTCACTAAAGTTTGACTGTGAAGCTTATGGTATATTTTTGGAAGTTATTTTCATATTTTTTTCTAACCAGAGCTTCATGTTTAAATGCATGTGTGAGGATCTTGAAGGAGATTATACATAATATTTGTCTTAGAGGTTCTTCTAGTCCAGTTTTTAAGTTTTTCTGCAGTGTATATAATTCCTTGCAACCATCTATCCTTTGAAACATTCAAATTTACCTTTTATTTGCAGATTTTTGTTTATTCTTCTTGGACCACTAGGTAAAGGGCAACAATACCATGAGATCGGAAGATCAATTGCAACACTAATGACAGATGAGGTATTTTTATTCATGGCTTGGTTTTAGACATGTTGTACTGGCTGATGAGGTTTTGTATGGAATCTCCAGTGTGGAGTTGTCCAAATGCAATGTAGCTAATCATTCTAATGAGGCAAAAAATAGCATTCTAGTTCATTTCATGAATCTGTAACAGCCCAGATTATGCTACCATAAGGAGATAACACAGTGAGAAACAATGTTCATAAGCAAAATTATCCTTACAGAGAAGATTCCATTTTACACAGTTTCTATTTGAATTAATTGTATTTAAACTGTAGAACCTCTATAACATTTAGCACCCATAAGGATGTTTTTCCAGCAGCTGGAGCTTCTATGGAAACTATTTACTAGAAACTCCAGTCAGTTGAAGCCAAGATTGTTTGGTAGGAACGGCATGAAGTGCTTTCTGTTCCAGAGAAAAGGGGCCATTGTGAAAAATGTGATGAGAGTACTCTTTCTCCATCTCTTTTCCTTCCACATACTTGTCTCCCATTTTTCACAGGTGTTCCATGATGTTGCTTACAAAGCAAAAGACCGCAATGACTTAGTGTCTGGAATTGATGAGTTTCTTGATCAGGTTACTGTTCTCCCTCCTGGAGAGTGGGACCCAACAATTCGAATAGAACCACCTAAAAATGTTCCCTCTCAGGTTTGTACACTGTAAAATTCAGACACTTTTAAACTTTGCAATAAATTTTTGCAAGGTAGAATTAAGTCTCATGAGTTTAACATTTAGCTGAGTCACTGTATAGACATTTTGTGTGCTCTTTTGTTTAATTTGCTTTAAAAGAACCCTTGTCTTGCAAGCATATGGTATAGCAATGACATTTTGTGTAGATCAATACTAATTCACTCCTGAATGAATACAGATAGTTGTCTGTAAAGATTCAAGGGTAATTGGTCATAAGGATCTTTGATTATGTTGATCAGACATGGTTTGCTTTTCTTCTAAGCTTACTGCAAGAATTGATTAAAGCTGCCTGGCTTGCTACTCTTTACAATGTTTTCTGAGACAAATTTTTCTGTGACCAATTCTTTAAATTTCTTAGACCACAATTCCTTCTATTCTGATTAAAGAACTTCTCTTGGAATAAAATTTGCATGTTTAGTCTTTCAACTCTCAAAGCCTGTTTCCTTTGCTAAAATTATGTTTTGGTTCCTAAGACCCATCCAAAATATCTTTTCCTTCTGGTAGGAAAAGCGTAAGATCCCGGGTGTGCCAAATGGAACTGCAGCTCATGGGGAAGCAGAGCAACCTGGAGGACACTCTGGACCAGAGCTGCAACGCACTGGAAAGTTAGTGAAAGCATATGCAAGAGTTTAGGTGTTTTAAGTGATTCATTTCAAATGAGTTATAATGGTTTGGTTCTCGCTCAAATGACTGGCTTGGCATATGATTTTTATTCAGGCGTTTTTTCCTGATTTGTGTTACCACATGGTTGAAAAGGACACTACATGCTAATTTGCAGAGAGAGGGAGAGGACAAAAGGATTTGAGTTTTCACATTGTATTTATTGCTGGATGCTTCTGCTTTCTCTATTATTTATAAAGGTCAGACCTCTCTTAAACGTGATTAATATTTCTTATTGTTGTACAGCACAGAGGAAAAAGTGGGGAATAGTCTTGTGCCGTGTATTATGAATGCTTACAATTATTTTGTAGTTGAAGTTTCTGGGTTGAGCTGCTCTAGCATTTCTTTTTTACCTCAGTAAACCATGATATGTCCTGGTACATGAGGCTATGATTACCACGGTGGCTGCAATATGCACACATCAGAAGCAAGAATTTGCCCCAAGGAATACTAAGTTCTCTCATTTAATATCTTGTGGTGTAAGCGCATCAGCTGTTAGTGGGTACCATAGCACAGTCTAGTTGTGCTGTAGACTTTTCTTTTACCTTGCTGCCAATTCCTGCCTGCATAAGGCTAGAGATTCAGCTGCAATTTTGGAGTACACAGTGAGGCAAAGGAGATGATGGCCTGTAAACTGTTCTCTCACCAATAAACCTGGTAATTGATGGCTTGATGGATTGTTCTGATATTTAAGGAAATGGTAGCACTTTTTCTTCCTCTTTAACCCAGCAACATCTGATACTTCGGGTGCCTGTGAGAAAAAGAGCATTGTGGGGATGTTTACTTTAACTATATTGTAAGGGAGCATCTGTTCCTAAATATGTGATTATATTTAGCATAGTGTAAATGACAAAAGATGTCAGTTCTTGTCCTTGGAAAATTGTGGCCTACATTCAATTCTATCATCAAGTATATTGAGGAAGAGGTTCTTAAATAATGTGAAACTCTATATGTAGACAAATGGGCACTGTGGTGTCTGATTAAACAAATAGAAAGAATTATTGCACATAATAAATAAGATTTTATGTGTGGGACCTAGCAGCTGTTCAGAAGCTTTGCCTCTGGATGATCAGATGAAGATTTTATGAGAGAAACAAGCAAATCAGTTTGCTTTAAAAATGCTATTTCTTGATTAAAGTTATCAAGATAGGGTTCCCAGAAGCCTTTTTCTGGGAAGATGAATTGTAAGTGTATGTATCATTTGATCAACGAACAATAACTTCTCTTCAGTATATTTAAAGCAATACTGTGGAAGAAAGTTTGAAATGCCTTTTTCATTAATTCGACCTCTTCTAATTTTTTTTTAGATTTTTTGGAGGACTGATTTTAGATATAAAAAGGAAAGCTCCCTTCTTCTGGAGTGACTTCAGGGATGCTCTCAGTCTGCAGTGTCTGGCATCATTTTTGTTCCTCTACTGTGCTTGCATGTCTCCTGTCATCACATTTGGTGGTCTGCTGGGAGAAGCAACTGAAGGTCGTATAGTATGTGTTAAATCTGAACTTTTAAAACAAACATTCCTAGGTTTGTGGTTAGTATTTGCTTACTGTTGCATGAATCACCTTTAAATATTGGTTTATATACAATGTTTGGATGGCTACAGAGTAAGACGTTGCAAAAAGAACCTGTTTGAAAATTTATGGACACTTCTTTCTGTATCATATTCAGAGTGCAATAGAATCGCTGTTTGGAGCGTCCATGACTGGAATTGCCTACTCCCTCTTTGGTGGACAGCCACTCACTATACTTGGAAGCACAGGACCAGTTTTAGTGTTTGAGAAGATCTTATTCAAATTTTGCAAGTAAGTGAAGATCATGATATGCATCATCCCTTGGGTGTTGTTAGGTGGAGACACTGATTCTAAAGTTCTAGCATCTGCAGAACGAGATCAACAGTTTGTTTTGAGTGCACTGCTTAGGCTTTCAAAGTCTGAAAATTACACAGCCACTGAGACAAGTGAATTGGTGGTAATGCAAAAAGGTTGATTTGTTGTTGTTTGCTTGTTTGGTTTTTTTTTTATTGTATCATTTTCTACTCTGAGACAATACATTTTAATCTGTGTTTTTTCTCATCCCTAACTCATGGAAAAGGTTTTACCTCTCACCCAGGAATTAAGTGCAGTGGCAGTGGTGCCATCTTTCAGTAATCACTAATACAGACCCTGCCCTTCCTCCACCTAAACAAAGGGGTGAAGCATCATACCAGAGCAGCATATCAGCATGTTTATGTTAATGTGCTATACATGACATACCTCTGCCACAGAGTGGGTAAAAATTATGTCTGCATCTCGGCGACCATCATGCTTCTCTGCAGTTGTATTTGCTTTTTTGCCTCATTGCTGTAACAGGGACTTCTTCATCAAAATCTCCTGAGCAACGTACAGTAGGAGACCCTGCTTACCACCCCAAAAACCTTTCTCACCTTCAGGTAGACCTTTCAGTTCTCTGTGATAGTGTCACGCAACATGGAGCTCTACTGTCAGATGCAATAATCATACAAGATTTTGATGAAAGTTGTTATAGCTACTCTTGCAGCTGAAGAAGAAATTGGCAGGTGTTGACTGTTCACAAGACATAATATGGGATAAAAGTGGGTGGACCTTATATACCTCATGAGTGTGACTACTCTCAAAGCTGTTCGCTCATTTTAGTAGAGATAGAGCTCTCTTGTGTGTGTGTGTCCCATTAACTTGGAGGAGAGCTCGGGTCAGGTGACTTGACAGTGTCTTCAGTTCACAACAGGCAAATAATTTCCATTTCAGACTGCCCCCAGAATCACACATCCATCCTTAGGCAAGGAAATTTTGAAAGCACCTCTTTTGTATTACTGTGGCTGGACAAAACATAACTGTGTTTTTTTTTTTTTTTTTTTTTTTTGTATTTTTTTTTGTTTGGTTGGTTTTTGTTTTTGTTTTTAGAGAGTATGGATTGTCATACCTTTCTCTGAGAGCTAGTATTGGACTGTGGACTGCAATCCTGTGCATCATCCTTGTTGCAACTGATGCAAGCTCCCTAGTCTGCTACATTACCCGGTTTACTGAAGAAGCTTTTGCTTCTCTTATCTGCATCATTTTCATTTATGAGGCCTTAGAGAAGCTATTTCATCTCAGTGAGACATATCCAATCAACATGCATAATGATTTGGATCTGCTGACAAAGTACTCGTAAGTAAGATGTTTTTTCTGTTAATACCGTTTTGGTTTTGTTTTTTCCTATGTCGTGTTTTCTCCATGAGGAAAACAAACCAATGCACAGCAGGAAAAGTTTGCAGTAGTTGCAGACTTAACATGTGGAAGCTATTGAGTTAGGCATGATGCTGACATATGGAAGCAGTAATTTTTAGAGGTATGTTTACAAGCAGTAAGCATTTACTTCAGGTAAGTGAAAAATGACTTGGAGTTCGGAAAAGCTTACACACATGCAGCTCGGAAGACATATATTGAAAGAGTAGGTCCTTATTCACATTTTTATTTAATGAGGTGTAGTTCAATGATCTGTTACTATAACCATGTACTGATAATTTATAATATTTTGTTTGGTGCTCAGCATTTTAATATAATATTTATCTGTTTTTTTGGTTGTTGGGTTGTTTTGTGTTTCCCCTCCCAAACTGAAGTATTGATCTATCTAAAGTGATATAATTTGGTGTATTTTAACTCCTCCTCCTGTATTCTAATCTTTCTGACAGTTAAGGATCAAGCTTCAATAACTGAAGTGGATTTGGAATTCTTAGGTGCTTCTCAGCAGTGATTGATTTTGTTATAATCAATTTGTTCTTAATAACAAGATTTTTAATATAAATCCATTTAAGCAGCTTTAGTCTATTTGTGGAGTTTTGACAGGTATTATTCTACCTGGGGAATAAAAAAATGAATAGTTTTAATCAATACAGTTTCATTTAGATGTAAAACCTCTTGTTCCTGTAATACGAGAACAAAAATGTTCTAGTAAAGGACAAGATCCTCGTCTGTCCTGAGGCCACTTAAGCCTGGTCACCTCAGCAACTAGAATGTCATCAAAAAGCATTTCCAGAGGAGACTCCCCTCTAGAAATGTCTTTGTTATTTCATTGAACTCATTTGAACCCTCTTCATGAGCAGGGTGGGGCCCAAAAGGAACAATGCTCTAACAGTGCCACATCTTCTGTTCACTGGAAAAACAGGAGTGTCTCAACCAAATGTCTCATTTGCATTTTAAGCTGGGAAAAACAAAACATAGCGATGGAGAAAACATTTGAGTTTTGTATATGTTATCACTAGAAAAATAGTTAGAAAATGCTGAATCTGAATGCACATTATATACCTTAATATGCAGAATAATGTGACATACTCTCTCCTCATGCTGAAAAACATTTATCTCTGAAAGTTTAATCAGTAGACAAAGGAGTATTAATTTGAAGTGAAAGCAATAAACATCAAGAATAGACCATGTATGCCAGTGAGGTTTTATCCTGGTCTCATTTAATTCTGTGAAGTCGGTATTTTACTCTGAAGAGTCTCGTATAGCACAGTGTTTGTGGATTAAGTTTTTTTTTCCCTTACTACTTAAAAGTAGTGTCAAAGGGAAAGAAAATAAGCTGTTCTCATATGGTTTTGAAAGACAGATGTTGAAATACTATACAAAGACATAAAACTATTCAGAAACCATTTAGCAGGCAGAGCTGAGATGTTGAAATATGTCATGAAAGCATAAACACAAATAGCAATACTGATTCCTGAGTATGTAGCTTCATTTGTAGATAGCTGAATCCTGTGACACTGCTTGAGATTCCAGAGAAATAAGATTAACAGTCTTGCTTGTATGGCGGTACATTGACACATTTCTCTATATTTTATGAAAGTATTTTATCATCACAATCCTTTTGTTTACAAATAAATGGTTTTGATTTTATGTAATATTCCATTCATTAATCAGAATCCCATATTAATTTTTGAAGAGTGGCGTTTATTTGCCATCCAACCTTGGTAACTTCTTATTGAATGTAGAATCTGCAAAGTGTGCAGAATGGTAAAAGAGCAGCAATTCTCTTCCTCCAGTTACACCTGTTGATCTGTCATGTCCTACATTGTTGGAATACCAGCACAACAGTTTTAGATTTTTTCAAACACAATTCCTGAAGGAGAAGTGTCTTTCAGATGTTTGAAAGAAAGATTTGACCACTGCCTGGTAGTTTCAAACATACATATATGGCTATCAAAATTATTCAATATAATAATTTTGTAGTTATTTGAGGTCATCATTTCATACCTATCATTTCAGATACTCTTTCACTCTGTGTAGACAGTACAAATAAATTGACTTTTAAAGTCTTGTATTGCATTTCCCTTTTGGCATTTATGCTGTGTCTTCTGCTTGCAGCAATATCCTCTTTATTATTGATATCATGTCCATGGCAGCTGACCCGACTAATACCAAAATGTTTATCTCTAAACATAGGTATGGGCAACATCTTATGGGATGTGGCTTATTTTTTTTTAACCTGAAAATTGATGGAAGTGCCATTGATTACCTTGTAAGAGCACATGTGCTGATTCCAAGGATATGTACTCTGAACACAGGAAGGTGATAATTCCAACCTCTTTTATCTTCCCTCCCTTCTCCTTCATCTGAGTTTTTCTTAGTTGTTCAGAACCGTCCCAGACAGGTTGGAAGAACAGAAAGATGTGCTGTTTTGGAGCAATTCTGCATCAGCTACCCAAATGACTAGTGTTTTCACAGCAGGTTTGGCGCAGCCTGAACTCCATGGGTTTGCTGTGCAGATACACACCTATTACTTTTTCCAGACACAGTGGCCATTTGCCCAGAAGGTATTACAATTATCATCCCCACAAGATCATCACAAGAAAAGACATTTCAAATAACCCTTAGTCCCTGCTTAAATGTCTGTATGTGCCTCAGTTCCAGAAAGATCAGACACGAGAAGAACAATAGGAGTAAATGCTTACTTGAAATAAAAATCTCATTTTTGTGTACTTGAAATTGGGGAATATTGTTTTCACAAGGAATTAGAAGCTTTTTCTGCAGCATCTGACTCCAGTCCTCCTACTTGCAGTTTAAATGGGTAACAAACTTGGGCTGAAACTGGTCCTTTCCTTAAAGGACCAGCATACTCTGTTACAGAAGCTAATTAGTATCTGCTGTTTTGCTAATTAAAACAGCTGTTTGCATTTTCCTCTTTGGGGATTTTAAAGACAAGTTTTTAATTGTTAGTAAAGCCTTGGCAGTTCTTTAATTAGCGATGGGTGAACTTCAAAAGGTTGTGTGACTTATTTCTCTTTGAATGCTCAGCCAAAGCTTATGTAAAACTTTATCTTGGATCTGCAATTCTATGCTAGAAAACTCAGGTTATACTGTAAAATTTCTGCATTTTCCATGTTCTGCCTGCTGCCCACTCAAAAAGTTGGTAATATATAGGTCAGAACACTGTACACATTAAAAGCTTTAAGTGTATGCTGTGGCCCAGCCTTCCTCTCTTCCCCCATGGGCTTTCTGAGGATGCTCTGATGATGTCCTCGGGTAGTCCTTCTACATCCCAGTACCGTTGCCTTTGCCCTGGAGAAGGCATGAGTTTGACCCAGTAAAAGTCATTGGCATGCTGTTAGAACTGTCCTTTGGAGTACTAGAAAAACAAAGAAAATTGTAATTTAAAATGGTTGGTATTTCAACCAGATTGGAACCATATTTCAAGTGAGAAAGAAAACCCATTCTGTATTTTGGGTGGGTTTGAATTCTGTCGTAAACAGTCTCTGTTGCATGAGTTTCATGTAAAAGACTGTACTGCATGCATCTCCTTGAATTATATTTGAGTAGAGGAGTACTAGGATCTGCCATAACAAATTTTAGAAGACTATAGAAAAAACAGAACAGTTGTTTGTTTGGTGTGTTTTTTTTGGTTTTTTTTTTTTTTTTTTTTTTTTTTAAATCAAGCAGACCCAAATATTCGAAAATCAGCTGAAAATCCTTGTAAAAGATTTCTCAGAAATTTGTATTTATCATTTTATCATTTAGATGGGAGATATGAGTCTGAGTTTGTTACAGAATTCTATCCAAAAAACCAAGAAAATATCTTTATGCATGATCTAATTAATGTAGAACTAGTCCTAATGTACTTTTAACTCATTTTCTTTATTATGCTTGTTTGCTATTCTGAGTTGAAATATTTGCCCTAATCATCAGATGATGTGCCTGCAGGCCAATCATTAATTCATATGTAGCTTTTCCTTAAAACACCATTTTACCAATAGGTACTCTGAAGAATAAAGCATTTAAGAGCTAAATCAGAAGAAGGGACAAAAGGCATCCTGATTTTCAGTGTGCTACTGTGCTGCAATTTCTTTTCAAATTGCATTGTTTTGAAGGAATTTGAATACAGTGGCTGCGTTGTTTAGTAAGTGAAATACACATGCACTCTGATATGGGCTTTTCTTTCTTTTTCTTTTTTTCTATGACCTTTTTATATTTTTCATGCCATTAGCGTTTGTGGGTTGGCATAGCAACTCTCTTATTTCTGCACTCTCCTCCTCCTGCCTTTTCCTACCTCTGTAGCAAATATATCTCCAGTTAGTGAATCCTGTCTGGAATACTGATGCACATCACTTTAATGTGTATTTTAAATATTAGGATATCACTTTTGCTAGGAAAGGAGAATCCTACAACTAGGTGGATTAAAAACAGAGTTTCTCAAAAGGAGAACAAAGTAAGCATCTTGGATGAAAGGAACATGATTTAGAAAGCAATCCAGTATTTTTAAAAACACAAGCATTTTAAGATAGTTATCTTAGAATACAGGAGATAGTTATTTCTTAGTGTGAGGTTGCTTAGATCTTGGGGCTTCATATACCTTTTGGGTTTTATTAATTCTTTTTTTTCAAAGTGATGAATTTGTGTTGTTTTTAATAATTCTTTACCAGAAGTTACTCAATTATTAACAGATTACATTGAATAATTTTAAAGTGATTTCTTGGCATAGTAATATGCATATTGCAATCTGTCTTGGTATTGACATGCACTTAAGCATTAGGAGTAGAAAATCCCACTCTGATGTAATTAAGGAGCCAAGATCATGTCAATCTTGGTATCTTTTGCAGGCTATGGAAACTATTGCTTCTAGAAGGCATTGCAAAGATTTCATTTTGTGCATACTACTGTTTGCACAGACAAGTTTTAAATCATTTCTTTCTGAGTAACTCAATCTAAATACATTATTATTGGATGCAAATTGTGTTGGTTTCACCCTGTATTCTTTAAGCTGCTGGTGGAATGAGAAGAGTTAGTGATGATAAGCACAGAATCCCAGGCATGTCATTGAATTCCAGTTCCTGTAAGAATTTCTTTGAACTCAAATATGAGTATAGATTTTTCCTTTTCCATTCTCTTATATTATTTCTGAACCAGCATTATATTGAATCTCTTCTCCTTGGGTGTATGATTTTTTGAACTTTGTAAACATGGTGAAGCAACATCCTAGAACTGTTTCAGTGAAAGGTTTTAGATGGATTGTGATTATTGCACAGTTACACTGTTCTGCACATCAAATTTTATACATTTTTTTTTTTATTTTTTACATGTCATAGTACAGCTAAGAATACACAGACTGCATACTGCACCAGGTAGCTAATAAAGACCAATCTTTATGAGTGACAGTCAATGTTAACAAAACTCCAGTGTGATTAAAAATCTGTTTTCTGAACTTTCCCCTTGACAGACCAACAATCATCTCCTGATGTGCTGTCCAAAGAAATCTGATTCTTCGAGATTTCTTCACTCTAACATGAGTTTCACCCCCTCAGATTTATCTCTATGTGTGTGTGGAATTATTGCGCTTCTGAGTGCATTGTCTAGGTACTTTTACAGAATTTTCTGTCTTCCTCCTGAACTTCACTAACAAAACTATATATACTTCCAACTTCAGAGAATAGTATACACGGATGCCTTCTGATGTTCGTGATTGTCAGAAATGGGCTATTTAATGTCTCAGTGGCTAATTCAGGATGGCAGATCTCATGAATAAATGAAGAAAAAGTCTTGTCTTGCCATGACAGCTATACTTTGAAAGGCTTTTTTGATACTGAGAAAAGAATTTAACTGACAAGTCCATTTCCCATCAGTATTAATTATTTTGCTTCCAGTCTCTTCTCCATTGAGACTTTGATTTTGTCGCTCTGAATTCTGACATGAGAAGGAATAGGGTAGATTTAATGCTAGGGATATACAAGTTTGATTTTTTTTTTGGTAGGTATGGGATAGCAGAGAAAAGTTATCCTCAATGACATCGTTGTCTCCTTTCCATAGCAGTAGTTGGACAAATAGAAGGACTCTGTGAGTGTCCATAATTCACATGAAGATGGCGTATTTGGAGACAATTGAAGCATGCATAGCATTCTGCTATTGATGTACTTTCCTTTAACCTTATAAATGCAGTTATAAGAATACTTATATGTATATTCTTGTACCTTCAGAAACAAAATTAGTGATGCTACCTTCCATTTCATACCATCTTATTATTCTGTCTGTTATGTGATCAGTGCACAGCACACTTGTAGAGCATACCCTGTATCGTAGGGGAAAAACTTCCTACTCATAGTGCCGAATATGTGCTCTGGTATTCAGCAAGACATTGTTCAAATAAGCACATTTTGTAACTCATTTCTCATACTTGGCTGTTGGGTTTTTTTTAATAAGATAAATATTCATACTGAGCAAATCTCATTCTCTACCTTAAGTGAGCTAGAAAGAGATTCCTCCCTTCCTAGGGTAAATGGTACGTTAGCTAATGATGAAGAAGCTGCAGTTGCATCTTTTATAGATCAGGTCCTTAGTTAGTATAAATAGGTGTAGCTTGAAGTATGTACATGCTGGAAAAATAGGAGCTCCGAAATAGTGCCTTATGAATTGGATAAAAATCATCAATAGTGAGTGCCTTCTAGTCTTGAAAACAGCACACTGAAAAATGGCAAGAGCATAAGGATGAATAGCCATGAGACTTTTGGAGAGGCTGCACCATTTATATGTGTTTTATTTACTCACAAACCCAATGTACAAGATTCTCATTCAGAGCTCTTTTACTGGCTGTAATGGCAGCAGAATGGACTAGCACCATGCTGCATGTTTAAGGTCTGTATGGGAGGAGAGTGCACATGACAGACTGAAGAGAGAAAATGGCGAAGAACATGCCTGAAGAACTAGGGGTAAGTTGTGGAAATTTGAGGGATTCCCCCAGCAGGTTCAGGTTAAATTCAGTTGAATAGGTATAGGGAATAACTTTCTTTTTTTATAGTAAACAGAAAGTTGCAGTCAGAATGAAAGTGATTTTATTGCAGAACCTTTCACCTGACTAGTTGCGCAACAGTGATGTTTATTTTTTATTGCTAGTCTATGAAGGAGGGAAATACTCACTGGCTTTACTTCTACAAAGTTCCCATTTTACTAACGCATATTCCCTTTCCCATTTAGTGGTTGGCCTTGATGATCTCAAAGGTCTTTTCCATTCTAGTTGATTCTATGATTCTGTGATTGTCCTAAGAAAGAAGGATCGTCCGGTCTTTTTAGTGCCATTAAGGATAGCGTTATCTATTCCTTTTGCAGAACAAGGAACACTGCTAATTGTCTGAGATGTCCCAAAGTTGCTCTTGTGAGATCCTAGCTCTGTTCTTTAAAAACAGGACAAGTTGTAGGAAACGTTGCACACTGAAGCTATGATGGCTGCCTCAAGTTAATGAAATTTATGAAATTAGGACTTATGAAATGAAAGCAAAAACAGCTAGGAAAAACTTGAGGAGGTCAAAAAGACTAAGTAGGGAAGGGGTGTGCCATCAGTGACCTATACTGCCTATACTGTTACAGCTGGATTGGTGATGAAGATTTAACTCCAGTCATGATCCTCCTGTAAAAGGGAGAGAGGTACAGACTCCAGAGGTTACCAGATTGTCAGCCAGTCCTAAAGTGTATTATTTCTAATCTGCCTTTGTACCCCATCTTGATTTGCCAGAGACTCCTTGAGTGTCTTGGAAGATGTAATGGCAATAAAGACTCCTTGCTGTAGTTATTTTTTAGCTAGCAGATTCAGGCCACTATTTTTCTTACTTTCGCCTTTTGTCAGTTCTGATCTTGTAGCATTTCTCCTGCAGCTTGTCTTGTCTGAATTGGTTCATACCTCAGATTTATAAGCTACTTTGTAATAGGCTGTATTAGATATTTAAACACCCTAGAAGAAATCAAGCTCTACTGATTTCTGCCTAGTTGCAAAATATGGACATTTAAAATTCAGTAGGTGGTGACCTGTGTCTGGGTAACTAGTGCGATTTTAGATTTCAGCCTTCATCTGCTTGAAAGCAAAAGCATGAGTCACCATAGACGCTCCCACATATGTGCCAAGTGATCATGGATGTCACAGATACCATGGGGTATATAGGCACCCATGTTTGGATAATCTGAATTGCTCCTAGCAGATCAGAATGTCTTGCAGCAGCCAAGAATGTAAAGACGCAAAAAGAATTGTTCTGTCATCAGTGTGATGAAATGGGTGTATTGTATTGTGAGACTGGCAGCAGAGACTTCTTTTTTTCACTATAGAATAGTTGGTACTGTATTTGGAGCTGAATATGTTGCTTAGAAAATATACTTGCAGGTATATGTATGCTCATTGATAATAGCATAAACTCCACATATATCTTGTAGTGGGCAAGTGAGATTTTACAAGAACTGCAGAGCATTTGAACCTCCAAGAGGCAATCAAATTTTTTTATTCTAGACTTCTGAGAAATATTTTGTCAAGAAAGTAGAAAGATGTGTTGTTAGTGGTTAACAGTTCAGCCTAGGTTACTTTTTCTCCTGAGAGCTGACCTCTCAAAGTAAAAAAATGACAATGAAAGAGAATTAAAGTTTTGAAAGATTAAAGTAGAAAGTTTATTTCACTAATATGAATTTCTCCTTACAGGTCAGTTTTGTTGGGAAATAGCCATCATTAAAGCAGTTACATCTGTTATGAAATATCACATTTTGGTAGATATTTTTTAATGTTCTGGCACCATATGGTACCTCCAATTGTGTTGCTTTTGGGCTGGATAGGGAATTTCTTACTACCTCACTTTTCTATGAAGTTAAACATTTAGTGTGATGCTGGAAGACAGTTATACCATGGTGCAATCTCACATCAAAAGGTCAATATTGCCAAAGGATGCATAATATTGAAAACAATATAATTTTTATATATATATATTTGCATATATGTTTAAAACCACTGAGGTAATTGTTTGAGATATCTTCTCAGTAGAAAGCAGGATCTGTTTTTTTCCGTTAGGGCATAATTCTGTGCTTGGTTGTGGGTGATTTTGGCTAGCATGATTGGAGTTTGCACAAGTCACTTATTGCTGATGAGCAATCTGCTATTGGTGAATACCTGTGAAATTTTTGAAAGGCTAAACTGGAATGCTGTGAAGGAGGAAAGTGGCATTGATACAGAAAGAAACAGGGTGATGATCTCATTTGAAGGTAAATTACTTGAGCTGTATTAAACTATAGCTTCAATTGTCAGGTTTCTAACTAAGGTAATAGAAAACTTTACTCCTTTAACTTTGAAATGTAGCTTTGCACTTTGCAGCAAGTGTAGCTGTACCATGTAGTGTTGGTGACATGCACAGTCTTCCCTTCTAGTGAGAAAGTGACTGTGATTGAACAGCCCATATCACCTCGGCCTGCTGTAATCAAATCCCAATGGGCCATCGCCTAGCGTCTGGCCAGTCTGCGATCAGCAATGGACATGAGGGGGCAGGGAGCTCCTGTGCTCACAGGAAACAGTAGTAACCTCTGTATTGTTGCATGAACATCGTATACTCCCTTGCAATGACATAGACATACTGTTGACTTTATTACGTTACTGTATCTCACTAGTTGCAATGTGCTTCATTTAATCCCTTCTGTAATATTTTAAACTATGCATTGAACACACATTCATTCTGCACCTGGGGCCTGAGCCAAAGCATTAAATACGTTTGAAAGATCAGTCCACTTTAAGGACTTTTGGCTCAGGCCCTCTGTTTCTCTGAATGCTGTTGCTTCATTTTATTTTATTTTATTATTTTTAATTGTTTTTTGTCGATGAGCTGTAAGGGTTTTTTTTTTTTTTTTCTTTCATAAATAGCTGCATTTAAAATAAAAGCAAGGAGTTGCACAAAGACAACCTGCATCTCTATGTATATAATAAATGCAGCTGTTGTCACATGTATAGTATTGTAATCAAAATACAGTGGCACTATTCTGTACTCATAATGTAGATGGTAGATTTTCTTACATCAAAAATACCACAAATCTAGATGAGAATTGTCCTTTTGTGGAAATATAAACAGCCACGTAGAGAATAGATGGCATGGGTAAGTGTATAAACTGATAGCCTTCTAGAACTAAAATGCAAATATATGCTTACTGGCTCTCCACTTCATTGTCAGATGTTATCCTGTCCCCAGCTACTCCCGAAGACTTTATCAGAGAGTACAGAATTTATTTGCAGCCATCATAAGCACATTAAAATGCTGTCAGGATAGATAGTACTATAAATTTTTAAAGTGGTATTAAAGAGAACTGCAAAACACACTTGACGTGTTGGAACCTAATGAATATCCTGCGTATCTTAAAGGCTTTGTTAAACAAAAAACTTCCCACAGTTGTTTCAGATGCTTTAAAGACTTAATTTTGATTTTAAATTGCCTATTTGCAGTACTGTCCTCCCACACTGCCTCATCATGTTTTGTATGCTAAAATACTCAATATAGAATGAAAAGCATGCTTTTAAAGCAGCTGTGGGGAAAGAGAAAACAATGGACGTAGAAGTTCACAGCACCTTTGGTGCTGGTGATCTTGCAGAGCCCAGAGGGTTGATTGGGCAGTTTGAAAGTTTTACATGCAAAGGTGTTCTGGTAAAGAGACAGAAAGAGGATATGGAGAGTTTGCATTTGAGAAATGTATCTCATGTAGTAGAGGAATGTTAAATATAAGGGGGTGGAACAGGACTGGCACTTTCTCAGTATTACAGACTGTGCCTGGAGATATCAATAGAACAGGAGCAAAATAGGTGGAAAATCTTGCTGTGGACAGTGGTTTAAATATGTCATGTTACATACTATATATGCATATGCACCTCGTGGCAAATTATACTCTAGTAATAGCACAGCTACTGAGCTATAAACTGCTTCAAGGCATGCATTTTCTGAGTTCATTTGAACTAAAATTATCTGTCAAAGCAGAGCACAATTTTAGTATGTCATAAAATTGGTAATTTGGATTAATATCTGATAGATTTTTTTATTATTAAGGAAAAAATACTACTTTGTCTTTTCAGATGTAATTGCGTGGAACCAGAACATCCTAGCAATAAAACCTTACGATACTGGCAGGACTACAATGTGTCTGCATCTGATGTGCCATGGGGGAACCTAACTGTGTCAGTAAGTGGAATATTGAAACTTAATAAATAAAGGCATAAGCGTAAATAATGTTGTCCCTCCTATAGCCACAAATATATTGAGAAGAACCTTTTTCTAATCATATTTGTCCATGAAAGCATAAAATATACTTAACTGAACAAAGATTAACGTAGAGTTTGTAGTGTGGTCTCATTGTTAAGCATTTTGCAGCCCTTGATGGTACGCACTAAAGCAAGTATTGTGCATTTTGTGCCCTGCTTGGGAAACTTCTTGACACACTAGCACAAGAGTGTGACTGAGATTAAGTCTAAGCATGTCAAATGACAGTGGATTTGTCCTAAGTTCTGCCAGATGACAAAACCAAAGCTCCTTTGAGTAAAAATACTCAGATACATTTATTTCCTCTAAAACATTCTTACAGCTGGATGGGCCATAGAGGAGAGTAGGAGAAGAAATTTTGTAATATTTTCTGTTAAGTGAACAAATTTATCTCTTAAATAGGCCTTCAGTGTTAGCTGTGTCATTTGTGTCATGTTTTTTTTTTGGGGGGGGAAACAGGGAGGGTGGGGAAGAACCAAGCTACAGTTTGGGGTGCTTGCATGGATATGCACCTTGTTCCAAAATCGTTCATTCTAGGTTTAAAAGATTTGTTACTTCAGGTTTGCCTTCCTTAAAGCAATATATACAACCTGATTAAAATACTGTATTGATTTTTTCCCTCACAGATGTATCATTTCATTACACAGCCAAAGGGGGTTGAGTGCAAAAGACACCAAATTGAAGTCTTCTTGCAAAAATACATCTGTATTAACCTCATTGTAGACATAACCAAATGAAACACTTAAAAGCCAGTCCAGTGGACTGTCTCCATCACATACTATTTTTTCTTGCAAAGGTAGGAATGCAGAAGAACTGGTGTCCTCCAATCAGAAGTTAAGCAAGGGGAGCCTTCCATGGCTGCTCTGTGTTGATAACAAGGGCTGCTCCTCAACTCTGTTGGTGTGGCAACAACAGAGAGAAAGTTGAGAACTGCTGGCCTGAGAGATTCCAGCAGTCCAGAATGAATATTCTCAAAATTGCAGCACACTCTAAGAGCATCTGTGCAGGGGCAGACTCCTCCTCTCACTTTCTCAGATCTCTGACAGTGTTTTTCAGAGTACATTTGCATCTGAGGAAATCTAAAATAACAGATTTTGTTTTAACTATAAATGTAAAAGACCGGCTGCATTATATAAAACCCTGTAAAACTTCTGTAAAAGCTTATTACTGGAACTTCAGTTTACACGTGTAGCTGTATAACTGACTGGCTTTTCCCATGAGCCTCTATAGTTGTTAAAGAAAGAACTGAAATTTTTCGTACTTTTGTGTATTTTCGTCTTGTAAGCATCGTCAGAAAACTTCAATTGTCCCATTCTGGAGAATTGCAGTTAAAGATTAGACCTACTTTCTGTAAATATTTGGTCAGTTTCCCCCCATTGTCTTTTTTACTCCTCTTTTCTTCCTCTTGTGTCAGATTTAAAAGTTTCAAGCTTTTGAAGATGCAGATTGGCACTCTCTTTTACAAAGAACAGTAGCATCAACAGGTTTTTTTTTTCCTCTATGTAGGACAAAGTGAGTGTGAGCAAAGTCTTTATACTGATGGTGGCAAAATCCTCTCATTTCTGTGCTGTGCCAGCATCAAGACCTAGCTCAGGCCAGGACAAGTTTTCTGTTTGATGTCCCAGTATCTTGAGAATTTCTTACAGATTTCCTGAGAAATTTTTCCCCACCTGAACCCATTATTTCATCAATCGGAAGTGCATCATGTTTATCCCAGGTTTATTGCTATACCAGTATAAAAAGTTTTGCACTACTTTGTCTCACAGTCATCAAATCTATTAACAGTTGTTTTCAAGCCAGCCTTTGTTCAAAGCCCATATTTCTCATAACATGTCAAGCCACAGTATTGTGACATGAGTATGATGAGCCAATGACCTAGTTTATTTGTTACTGAAAGATCCTTATCTGGCAGGATATTGCTGCCTGGAATCTCTAGTTCTGGGTGCTGCATTTCTTTTTTGCTTAATAATAGGTATGGAAGGATTTGGGAAGGATTGTAAATCCAGAGCTTGTAGCTCCCATTTTTAGAGCTACTCATGATTTTAATGCTTGTTAACTTGGAACAAGTATGATTTTACACAACTAAGAATAGTATCGGAGTTCTTCTAGGCATGTTTTCTATTGTACCTGTGTATTTGATAGTATATTGGGCAGAATTAATGTTACAGATTTTGGGGTTTGCTGCCTTTTATCAGAATGCTTATTTTAAAGAAAGAGATAATTTGTGGAATGTGCTGCCCCCGTGTGGTATTAAGTGTATTGGTCGTCTTTTAGCCTAATCCTGCACATTCTACGAACTTTTTCTTTGATTGCTTGGCCTGTGAAGTTAAAAAATCAGTTCTTAAGAATGCACCAGGAACAGCCTTCCTCTTGGTAGCTTTTGAGCTTTGCTTTCCTCTCTTGGAAAGAATCATAGAAGTGCAAGTCTGTGCTTGCAAACAGAAAATAAATGTATATTGTGTGTCTGAAATAAATCTGGTTAAATATTATTATATTTGGTTTTTAATGGCATTGTGATATGTCTTAGTGTTGTCATCATTTAATACTAGTTAAAAAAGAGATTCTTTTGAGGTTTGAGAGTTTTCCATTCAGAGTAGATACAAACTTTAGGAGTTTCAATTTTTAGAACAATAAATATCTAAAATAATATTCCCAGTAATAAAGTCTGCCTGCAATTTAGGTATGTAATAGGAAAGAAACCATCAGTATAAGTGTGGGTGTTTTTCAGAACAATACTACTTTTCTCTCTCTGATAGGAATGTAAAAAGTTTCATGGAGAGTTTGTTGGACGAGCCTGTGGACATCACGGCCCTTATGTTCCAGATGTCCTCTTCTGGTCTGTCATCTTATTTTTTTCTACAGTAACGCTGTCATCCACACTGAAGCAGTTCAAAACTAGCCGATACTTCCCGACAAAGGTGTGTGCCAGTTTGGGGGTTCAGAGGTTGTTGTTAGTTGTGTGTAAGTATTAATTCCGTATGCATTGCAAATTCAGTTAACTGCTGCTGAAGTGGACACCGCGTCCTTTGCTGTTAGAAATTGTATCAGAATAAGCATGGTTTTACCTGTAAGCACAAAATGGCTTAAGGCAATGAAGAAAAAGAAATCCTCAATCACATATCAATGTTTTAGTTAAAATTGCTGTTTCTCTCAATAACCATAGGTACGATCTGTTGTCAGCGATTTTGCTGTTTTTCTCACCATTTTGTCCATGGTTTTAATTGACTATGCCATTGGGATTCCATCACCGAAACTTCAAGTTCCGAATGCTTTTAAGGTAATTGATAAATGATAAAAGAATTATTATGTTGACAAAGTACTGTGCTATAGCGGGTTTATTAGATTTCTTATCATCAGGGAGTAGTGATACTCTTCTGAATTTTTTGTTTTCACCAAGTGCTACACAGCCTTTCTGTTTAGAGGCCCATGTAAGTGAAGGTCTCCCATCAGGCCCCTTCATGCTTCCCAGTTTCTTCTCTGTGAGGACCAATATGGCTCAAATGACCCAAGTCATAGACTTCTGTAATGTTCTGGATCTTCTTCCAAAATCTGGGCTTATTGTATCAAGTACAACCAAGTCTGTATTGACTTTATTGTATAACTTCTCAGGTATCATAGAAAGTTTACCATTTTTCTGTGCTCTTACATAGATTGATTTTAAAGGTAATCATATCCTAGTTATGTTCTTGTGTGTATTCTTGTGAAGTTTGAATGTAAATAATTCTGAGAGTTCTGACTGGTCATGCATGACTTTTTTTATAGCCCACCAGAGATGATCGTGGCTGGTTTATTACTCCTTTGGGGCCTAATCCTTGGTGGACAGTGATAGCTGCTGTAATTCCAGCCCTGCTTTGCACTATCCTTATCTTTATGGACCAGCAGATCACAGCTGTCATTATCAATAGAAAAGAACACAAACTGAAGGTATTCAGTCAAAAGTTGTATTTTTGCTATTGCTTTTTGCTCCAGGTTATGTAATGTGCCTTCATCTTCTTGAATATGCTGATCTATTTATGCTATATAGTACCTTTCTAAACTGTGCTTTTTCTCTGTTGGTCATGTAGTACCTGTGCCCTGTGTCATTTTCTGCCTTACAGAAGTCTCTGTGAATGTAGTTTAGATCAGAGATTCTGAATCAAGAAAGTGCTATCCTTTATGCTTTAATAGAGTATGACACCCATTCACCTAAAGAAAAAGAATCTGGAAGTTGATAATTTCCTTAAGTGCCATAATATTAATTGCCTTTTCAGGTATTGACTTGTTCTACTGGATTGCATTTTGAAAAACTATTCAGGAGTTATGTTGTGACACAAAATTATCTTCTCTTCTCTCTTCGTCCTCTGTGTTTCTACCAGTACAATTTTTAATATGCCCTTCCTGTCTTAAAAAAGGGAGAAGAATAAAAGTGAGCTTTAGAGGCACAATGGGTTCTTAAAACATAGGACAACTTCCTGCTCTGTTCTCTAACACTTTAGTTGCCTACAGATGGAGAGAGAAAAAGGGACATCACCCCTCCGAAAAACTGTTGGGCAAAATCTAGCAGCAGGTTTCTGTACATGTATATGCAGCAAGCTTAGGCTTTTTTTGACATACTTTTAATAAGCAGCAATCCAATCCCAAGTTGCTTTAAGCAAATGCATTTGCAACCTTCACTTTGCGCTGCCTCTTCTTGGATGATTGTGACATTTGATATGTTCTTTTTTTGCCCTCTTTGTCAGCCTGGCTCTTCATGTCAATCCATAGCATTGCATGTGGTTAACTTGACAGATGCAGGAATTTGCTGCCAAGCTTTGGAATGCGTTTTTTCAGCACTGGCATCTGGGAGTCAGATGGTCCTCCTGGCTGCCCCCTTGTCTTGCTGCGTTTTAGTTTTGCTGGGGTCTGGTGTAGCATCACCTGTTGCTATGCTTCCTTTTCTTCCCATATGTCAGGTTCCTCAGATCATGTATGAATGTGAGGAAATGCTCTCGGATTCTGTATGCATTAGCAGATACATTCCTCATAAATGTGTCAGAAGGTAAAAAAAGGTGTCTCTGTTAGGATTTAGAATTAAACTCTTTCTTTGAGTGCATTGTGCATGTAACTAATATCTGTGTTTGACACATCTCTTGAGTTTGTCAGGATGTGTCATGGAGATAAGACTCAAAAGCACTTTTGGGGAGTGAGGGAAGGTTGCTAGAGTTGATTCTTTTCGTTTTCTTTACATGAATTCCCCTTTTTAAGTAATGTAAGCAAATAAGATGGCATTTTCATTTTGATATGTGGCTTACATTTTCATAAACCCAGACGCTTCCCATTTTAGAAGTAAGAGTTGTCTTCAGAAAGAAATGATTTGTTTGCTTCCAACTCGTTTTCCCCTCTTTTTTTATACTTCCCATAGCAAATTCTGAATAGTGCACATTTCAGCTTTTGGCAGTCTCTGTAGCAAACCCTTCCAAGTTTAGTTTAGTTACTTTTTTTATGTCAAAAGGCATTTGCATGGGTTTACAGGCAGAATTATGGTTCAACATATTCACATTGTTTGCATGAACATCACTGTTTCATCAGACCATGACACTGGATTTGTTGCCATATTGTGAAATTTGGTGGAGATAGCTACCTACCTGACTTTTTAAAGGAAGATAGCTTGAGTGCCTTCTTGCAGCTGCGTGGGTCATGGATACTTCCTAAAATTGCAAAGAATATCCCTTTCAGCTATGGTAACAGGTATCTGTACAACCAAGCTTGATGCAGATCATTGGTCATTTTCAAGTACAGGTTGTACTTGCAGGTTTATAAATGTATCCTAAGATTTTACCAAAGGTTTTTATTCCCTACTGTAAATGCAAAGCAACATAATCCTGTTGGTAAATTTATAGAGTATTTGACTACTGCAGAGATGATCCAAACCCAAAGGTTTTGTGCTGACTTCTCATGTGAACATTTATGATACAACTTGTAAGTATTGAATAGGGAAACTAGTAAAGCAGTGCCTGATGATGAATATTAATTTATTGTTTAATGTATAGCTTGAGTATAGTTCAACTTCTCCTAATTTGTAGTTGTCTGCTCTTAGAGAAGATGAAAGTGCATTAGTACTATCATCTATAAAAACTTTAAAAAAATTTATGTGATTTTATGGCTCTTTGTAGCATAAACTTTGCAAGTATTAAATAAAGAATTTTTTTTGTAGAAAAGAAGAAAAAATATATATTTTTCCACCTCCTGTGTAATGAAGGATGGAAGATCTATTAAGATTAGTGCAGTGGCAAGTTGGCAGTGTGGCTGGATGTTCTACTTATTGTTATCCACAAAAGAGATTGAGTTAAAACAGAAAATATGGATCTTTTTCCATTGTCTTCCTAGTGTCTCTTTTATAAGCAGGAAAGGTATTTGGTGCCTATTGTAAAGTGGAGTTATGATATATGCACTTAGTTTCTGACTGGAATGAGTCTAATAACATTAAGCATTTCTTGTGAACTAGCAGGAATTCCCTTTAGATAAATCATCATTACTGATATTTTTTGCTACAAGTCACAAATCTTGTAATTGTCTCTAACTGTTGATTCGCAATGCTGCGAGGATTGTTCTCCTCTATTCAGATACCATTTTATATCTTCTTGTTGTCATTACTTTTTTTAACAGAAAGGATGTGGATACCATCTCGACCTGCTCATGGTGGCAGTCATGCTTGGAGTGTGCTCTATTATGGGATTGCCGTGGTTTGTTGCAGCTACTGTCCTCTCTATTTCCCATGTGAATAGCTTAAAACTGGAATCGGAGTGCTCTGCTCCAGGGGAGCAGCCAAAATTTCTTGGAATCCGGGAGCAAAGAGTCACAGGGCTCATGATTTTTATCCTTATGGGCTCATCTGTCTTTTTGACGAGCATCCTGAAGGTAATTTGGGGAAGTAAGGAAAAGCTAAAGAATACTGCACTGCACTGAACGTTTCACTGACATTGCTGTATTCTTTAATGAGTGTCCTTTCCAGGCATGTTACTAACAAGTGTATGTTACACAATGATAATCCAAAGTGGAATTCTAATTTTGCATAATAAAATGGTCAGGGTCTTCTAACATTCTTAAAACAAAAACCTTGTAATGCGAATCTGTCCTGACAGAAGTCAGAAGCAGTTCTGCCATTCACCAGCACTATGTAAAGATTCACCCTTTTGTTATACTTTGGGCCCATGGCAAATTATTATTAAATGATTTTGCCTAAATTATACCAAGAAGTTAATTTATTTAGGAAATTTAAAAACTTTTTGTGATTTCCAGATAATTTAAAAATATTTTCACAGTTGTGAGAGAAGTTTCGTGGCTCATTTCTTGGAAATGAACATGGAAATCTTCTCATGCTGCCTTTATATGCAACACAGCTCACCAGTGTCCTGAAACCGGATGTCTACTTATATGCCTATGTAACGCCAGCTATATTCATAATACTGTTTTTTAAGAATTAACTGGCCACTGGCTTCACTAAGGCCAGACTTTAGCCTTGCATGTTTTCACAGTAAAGGCAATAAGCCCTTAGAACTTGTACTTCTCAGTAGTATTTTATTAAGTATATCATAAACGTTCACTTTGTAAACATGTGAAACATGCATTTTATGTATTTATTATTTAAACAGATACTTATCTGTGGAAATATTCTTTTACCTACACACTGTACACTAGGAGGTTGAACATTTAAAATAGCCTTTTACAAAACCATTCCTTAAGTCATTTACCTATATTTAAATGCTTACAGCACAGAACATTTCTTTTAGCAGTATGAAGTATTTTGTGTATGACTTGAAGGTTTTTCTGAGGGTTATAGCTTTGCTTTTTATTCAAGTGCTTTCCTGAGCAGTCTTTTAAGTAAAGAATTTATGTATCAAACACTTTCTTTTTTTCACAGAGTTCTGTTAATTTTACTAATAGTGAATAAAGTATTTTGTAATAACTGGCTATGAAGGGAAAATAAAACTATAGAGCCAGATTCTTCTTTTCCTTTATGCTGAGAAACATTATTAATTTGTAATTGAGTGACTCTGAATTTGCAACTTGTCTGATTAATGCAGGCATATGGCGCTTTGAATTTCAACTGTTTAGAATGACTTTCTAGAAGCATTTCAAATTGATAAATGATATTTAATATGCTCTTCCTTTTTTCTGCTTATTTGTGCAGTTTATTCCTATGCCTGTACTTTATGGAGTATTTCTTTACATGGGTGCTTCATCTCTAAAGGGAATTCAGGTAAAATGAATTTATGAAGAGTGTGTTACTAATGATGCTTTCTATAAAACGTGTAGTTATTACATTATTTTATTATCTTTTGTGTATAATCTTAAAGGGATATTGCCAACCTTTAAATTCTTGAAAGTGACTCACTTAAAAAAAAAAAATGGATTCTCTCTAAATAGAGCATTCCCTAGGCAATGTGCTCCAATTTTTTATTAAAAAATTCTGTTCTCCTTTGTTATCAGGGGTATTTAGCTGAGCCTAAAAACTGAGTTAACAACTATCAGGAGCCTCTTCCCTCTCCCCTGCCTCCCTGTTCACTCTCGCCTGCTGCCTTTTCAGTTTCCAACTTAATGTGTTTGTAGTGGTACACTTGATCTTGAACTTTGCCTATAGGAGGCTATTGGCTGACTTGCCCTCAAACTAACATAGGTGACATTTTGAAGGTATTTCTTGTGCAAATAAAGGCTGCAGGCAGGAAAATGGAGCTGTTGCAAGTTCCATGGTAAGTGGAACTGTTGCAAGTTCTGTGCTATTTAATTTCTGGTTTCAGGGGTGAAGTACAAGTCTAGTGGAAGAGCAGCATTCCTGCGGGGCCTTAAGTAGGAGTCCCTGGCCAAAACCAGGCACTCCAGCATTCAGGTCAGGGTTGGTCATGGTATCCTGTGTACCATTTCTCCTGGATGACTGCAGTGTTAAATGGCATGGTTGTGAAATCTTTTTGCCCGACACACTCAAATTTTCAGCTGTGCTTTTGTTGAAAGTTGAGGAAGTGTACACTTTCCAAGACACAATGGAGAAAGAACAATCACATGATGAAAACATGAATTGTACTGTACAAGAGGCTGTCAAATACAAAGAGCAAGGAAAATGCCAGATTGTTTCTTTCATTATATTTAAATTCTTTACTAAGAGTTAAAAATGTCTTGTCTTTTTTTACCTATTATTTAAAGGCCAAGCTGGGAACATCTCTTGGTTTTTGATTAGTGTTTTTCTATTCAGAGACTTTTTTTATAACTTTTCCTAGCTCTTACCATTTGGGTTGATTGCTAAGGAGCGTAGTTTGGTTTTTACTGAGGTTTAGATAATTTAAACTTAATATGGTTCAGCTGTTTCTCAGAACAAGGGTATGAGAAAGTACTCTATTGAGGAGTTGTTTTAAGGCATGCTAAACTCTGGCTGTCTTTACTTGGAAAAGTGATAGCATCCCCCTTCCTTCCTCTCTCCCCCAAGCTGGGACAAGGAATGGAGATTTGATAAGATGTTTTTTGTGGGAGGATGTGCTTCTTGCTGTTTCTGTGAAAAAGAAATCTGCTCAAATCTGGCCAAATTATCTGCCTTTAAAAAAATGCATTTTGCACATGCTCAATAAAAATTCCTGAAACTTGAAATTCCGGAAGGCTGTTAGAATATAGCACAGCTCATCCATGCACGGCGAAATGGTGCATTGCCAACTTCACTGTGCCATAGCAGGTGACACAAAGTCTTTGGTCAGTGCAGAACCAAATAGGTCTGAAAAACAGTAACTTCTTATGTACATTCCTAACAGCATGACAGTTGGCTGTCTGGCATTCCTTTGGTTGGTTGGTTGGTTTGGGTTTTTTTTTTTTGTTCCTGGTTTTGTGAACAAAGTATAATAGGGAACAGCTAAAGTGTCTGCTGAGGTACACACAGGAGCTAGAAGGCTGAAGAGATCCCTCCATGGTCAACTTTTTGTGTGCTAAAGAAAACAGAGCTTAGTTGTTGAAAAAACAAAGTTTAGAATGTATTAGAAAGATGGTGTAATAATGGGTTTGCCCAACAGGCTCAATGAGCTTCCATTCAGTTTGCATCGTAATTGATTCATGTCTACTCTGAAGTGTGGCTTTGCCGAACTTTAAGAATTTTTGACTTGAAATCTTAGCAGTATTATTTTAAAGTAACTTTTTTCTTTGTGTATAACATATTGTATAGTTATGAGCAGGATGTTTCTTGGCGTATGACTATACAGTGTAATTCAGTGGAATCCTGTAGAGAAATGATCCCGACGCTTCTTGCGACAGAATCCAGTATCTAAGCACATAGAAATACATAAGGAGACAAATGTGTTTTAAAATTGAAAGGAACTTAAGAAGTATGACTGGCTAAATTCTTACTCTCATGGCTCAGCCGGAAAGAAGATGCATCCTTTATTACTGTATACTTTGGACTAGTATAGATTCACAGCTCATGTGCTCCTAAACTTCTGACCAGTTTTTGCCTTTAGAATAAGCCAGAAACGAAGGATATTCAGTCAGTGTGTGAATGTCAGCATAGGTGATCCTACAGCTCATTTAGATGCAAACATTAAAAACTTTGTCTTTCAGCTTTTTGACAGGATAAAGTTGTTCTGGATGCCTGCAAAGCACCAGCCAGATTTTATTTATCTGAGGCATGTTCCTCTTAGAAAGGTCCATCTCTTCACCATAATTCAGCTGAGTTGTCTTGTGCTTCTGTGGATTATAAAGGTTTCAAGAGCTGCCATTGTCTTTCCTATGATGGTATGAAATGTCTTTTAATTCTTCTAAAAATGACTTTTATTTTACTTGTGTATATTTATTATTGAAGAAGAACATTAAGTGTGGGCAGGTAATTACAATATTTCTTCGACTCAGTGTTCAAGAACAGTTCATACTGTATTAATGAAAAATTTTACACATAAGCTCTTGTTTTAGTCTAGGCTGCACGCTGTGTATGTGTGGGGGTAGCCCAGGTGTGTATTCTCTTAGAGAGAATTCTTCTCTTGAAAAAAAAAAGATATTTTTATTCAAGCTGTAGTGCTTCATCATTTCACAAAAAGTACATTCACCCATTAAGGAAGATTGTTCATTGCACTGAGGAACTTTACTGATAGTTATGTGTCTTGCTGGCAATAAAAATCTATTCTCCTGCTTAAAAGATATCTCTGATTATCTCAGTAATTGAAAACAAAAAGTATCTGCTGACCTTAGTGATTGTTAAATGTTTCAAGCCAGACTCCATCTGATCAAAGGAAGATCGGCTGTTGGCCTGTCCAAATTAAGGGATGAAATTCTAGCTGTAAACTGTGGTCACTTTTGAAAGTATTTCTCTACAAGCATATTTGTCAGTTTTACTTGCTTAATTTCTTAGTTGTTTCAATTAATATCTTTACAGGTCCTAGCTTTGGTATTTGTCCGAAAACTCATGGATTTCTTTTTTACTAAGCGGGAGCTCAGCTGGTTAGATGATTTGATGCCTGAGAGCAAGAAAAAGAAACTGGAAGATGCCGAGAAAGAGGTGGGTCATGGTTTCAGGGGTTTTTGTTGTGTTTTTCCTTCATTAAAAAGAAATTTAGGGAAAATTCTGTAGATAAGGCATATTCCATGTAACAGGCAGACTTGTTAATGTTATCCAAAGTGTAATATTGTAATATTTTACAGAAGTCCTTTTAAGGTTGCAAATCTAATTAGATTAGGTCTAATCCCACTTAGGTGGGGATGTCTAATAGGTGTAGATTCTTATGCTACCATACTGTCATATTACATAGTATCTACAGTGTTTCTGGGGACTGCTTCTGAGACCTGCTCAGATGAAGTTCAGTGATGATCTTGTAGGAAAGTCCTCAGATGCCTGGGGCACTGCTGACTGTTTCAGATCTGTACTCTGTGTCTTCTTTCAAAGAATATGCATTTAAAATAATTTCTTATAAATTTGATACAGATTCTTAAACATTTCTACTGTGTTCCTGTGTTTTGACAGTGAAACACTGATTTTTCTGAATGTAGCCTTCTAACCAGTTTTTCATCAGTTTGATAGCATTTTCATCTAGTTGCTGCTTTGTGAATTGCTTGAGTATCTCATAAAACTGTGGGAATATTAAGTAACTTTATATGCAAAGGATGGAGGTCTTAATCCTTTGTCCCTGGTTATCAGCCACCTGATCAGTCTCAACTGTTAGGGAACATCAGTATTGGGCCCAAATAAATAAGGGTCAAATCACTAAGTGCAGGATCAGTAGGTAGTATATGTTGGTGCCAGGCTATTTTAAATGGGAGTCGTGTATTCTGCATCAGCACTTTTAAATGGTAGCATGGTGTGAGGCTGAGGTGGCAGTAGGAAGTGAACGTGTAGATAATGGCATGTGGTGTTGGCAGGCTGTGGTCACTTCTAGGTGGGAGTGCTCTGGGGACAGCTGTGCACATGACCGCTAAGATGCCCCAAAGACCTGTGAGACTTAATCTTTTGGTGGTACAACAGTACCGCAAAAACTAGATTATGAGAATGGACAGATCAACAATTTATCCTTAGGGATACCCTGAGATGTGATCTAAGACTCATGAATTGGTGTGTGTAAAGATTCCCATTGGTGAGGTCTATTTGCAGAAATAGGACATGAAGTAATAATTTGAACATGTAACAGCGAAAACTAGATTTCTCTGCCTCTAGGATTCTTCTGTGACCTTTGATAACTCACTGCCTTATCTGTAAGCTGGAGAACAATAACTTTTCTTTCCTTGGCACATTAAACTTTCTAGTTTCATAGAGTACGTCTTGAGGTAAACGTTTTACCAAGGCAATAAACATCATGATGATTATTTACTATTTAGTATGTGCCTGTGAAACTACCATCTGCAATTAAAATATGTGAGTCATTGTGTTCCCCCTTGAATTGCAGAGACTTGTTTCATCACAGTTATCTGTTGTCATCACAATTCAGAGTAACCAGAAGTAACCTAGGTAGCAGCTCTTTTCTTGTGGCTCTAGTTACTGGAACTAATTCCTTGTTATCCTTACGTTTTGGTTATATGTCACTTTCCTTCCCATGCTTGATAGGATGGCATTAGAAAACAAACCTGGGGGAATATACTGGTGTTACTTTATTTCATTCACTGTCTATTTTGCGAGGTTATTTTTACATATTTTGGCATTTCTAAATATTTGGAGCTATTATTAAAACTGTTCAACTGTCAAAAACTTAGGAAGCTGTGAAGCCTGGAAATGACAAAATTAACTAGTAATAAAACTTCTGACATGTAGCCTAAGGAATTAATTGGAGAGTTGCTATCACACGGCTTTTAAAAATAGAAGTATTCTACCCACAAGAATATTCAGAAATATAGTTGACAAGATCTGAAACTTATTTGATTGGATCCCCATTTCATCACTTAAGTTGTTTTATATTTTTAGGCCATGTTTTTTCAAGGCTTTAAATTTATAGTGGATATTGTACATGCCTTCTCCTCACAGGCCTCCTTTAGAAGCCACTTTGATGTTAACCAATTAAGTCTTTTCAGGCCAGGAATGAACAAAGTGGCTTCTCCCATTCGGAGAAAAAGGATGTTGTGACTTATAAAATAGCTGTAATAGTAAAACATAGAAGAAAAAAGATAATTCTGTGCATAGAGGACTTAAATTCTACAATTTTGGATAACTGGCTCTTCCAGCTAATACCAACTTATCAGTTTGTGTGATGCACGTGGGGTTTTGGGTGATCTGCCAGGAAATGGTAAGCTCTGTTTTTGGGAGAGCCTACTCACACTTTCAGACAGGCACCAGGGTAAACTGTTACAAAGCTGTATAAAGGGAAAAAAAGATGTGGAGGTCTCTGGGTGTCTTGTTATGCTCATAGTGCGTACATACGCATACATAGTGCAACAGTTTAGGGCAGGATTTGACCATTACATTCATGTGAAGGCTCCTGGCTGTAGTTTTCCTGACCTAACAGAGGTATGAACCTTGAGAATCCTCCTATGGAGCTTTGTGTTGATGTCGGAGAGACAGACTCTTTTCCCGTATTCTTGCAGGCAGGACATGGTGTTTGAGGGACGTTGCTTTGTTCTCCTCCTAAGACAGATTTTCTAAATTTGTAATTATTTCACAATGGGATTGTTGGTAGGGGGGTCTTCACTTCCTGTTACTCAAAGAAGTTTCTTTCCTTCATGTGAAAACTGATTTTGATGTTGTTTCACTGCCTTTCACTGCAATAAAACTTCATCAATACTAAAACTGTGTGTGCAGCCTTAAATTTGACTTACCTATTTTTTGCATGTTAGCATTACAATGCATGTATCCTGTTATACATGCTATTTAAAATTTGCCATAGAATTGCTCACTTAGCGTTGCTGAGTTTTCTTTCTTTCTTGTTACAAAAGTGTCTCCTCTATTTGGCATTGGAAAATAACATTAGGTGAAGACACATACTTTAAAATAGAAGAGGTTTTAAATGTCAAATATTTACATTAAGAAAGTTGAAAAGTATGTTAAGAAGTTCAAATAAATATTTAAAATGGAAAGGGGATTAAAGTACATAAATTTCACATCATCACATCCTGTCTCGTATCTAAATTCCTTCCTTCTAGGAAGAGCAAAGTATGCTAGCAATGGAAGAGGAAGGAACTGTTCAGTTACCTCTGGAAGGACATTACAGGTAAAATATACCTTTCCTCTTTTAGGTGAGTTGCAATTAAACAAATAAAATAAACATGCCACAATATTTATTCTTAATGCTTACTAAATGTTAGGAGGGGGTTTGTTAGTACAGTTAGGTGAACTGAACAATATACTGCAGCATTCAACAAGCTCAGCCCTTTTCTAGTCTTTTCAGATGATCTCATGGTCCTTAAGAAAAGGCTACATTGGGTGAAGTTTTCCCTTGGGCAGGACTGCAGGATCAGGCCATTCATAAGGAGCTTTCTGAAGTGCACAGCAGGGAAAGAAGATGTACAGCAGGTCGAACCATTCACTCTGCTGCTAGCAGGGAGCCAGGAAAGGGTTTGAACACACCCCAGAAAAGCTAGGTTCTTACGGTATTACATTATAAAACATTCTAATTAGGATCCTATCCATTTGAGATAATAAATGAATCAAGAACTGTCCAGGGTAGATAAATCACAATGCAGGGTTGACACAACTTAAAAACCATGAGCACTCATGTTATCGCTAGTAATAATATACATGGCCAGCCCATAAGGACTTACTCTCATTTTCAGTTTTCAGAAAGTTCTTAATAAAGATTTGAAATATCTGGTGATAGCAACCTCTGCATTAATGAGAGTTTATAGAAACACTGTCTCGGAGTGGCTTCCTCTGTTTTATTTTAACACAAAGTTACCCTAATATCTACTAAGGCAAATAAGAGTCTGTGTCTCTGAAAAATCCCAGTTTATTTCTTACTTTTGATTCATCACACCACCCTAATGGTCTGTTTTTTAGTTCTTTTGTTCATACCTTTCTGTTCTATTAGCAATGGTTAGCTTAATTTATTTTGAGGTGTGATCTATATTGATCTGTAGTTTATTTTGGTACAGTTGCCTGGATAATGTTGGTTAATAAAGTGATTCCCCAAAACACTATGCAAACAAGTTTACTGAGGGCTTACTGAATGTCAAGCCATATATAAGCTGTGAAGTCAGGACAAGCAGGCACTCTAAACATTTAAGAGACTATTATTCTTAAGTATATAAGTATGTATTTGGAGCAGTCAAGATTTTTGATTGCTTTTAAATTTGTTTTAAAAGCAGATGGATTTTCAGAGCATAAGTACTTTCAGAACTGTTACAGGAGCTCTTAGGATTCTTGTTTAATCCATCTATGCCACTGGCATGCTGAGATATCTTGGGCAATATTTAATTTCTTTTTTCTCTGTTGGAAGTGACACAATGTATTTCATTGACATTACTGTGATTAATTGCTGTTGGAGGAGGAAAATACTAAAAAGTGTGAAGATATTTTAAGAGAATGTTGAAGTCATTGTTCAGGATTTTTGAAGTTAATTTCTTCGACTTACATTGCACTTACTGTCATCACTATCAATTTTCAAGGACTTTTATAGAGTTAATAAGTAACAAAGACTGACTGCTCATTGTTTTATTGTGTATTTATTTTTATTCTTGCCTAGAGATGACCCATCTGTGATAAACATTTCGGATGAAATGGCAAAAACTGCTGTGTGGAAGACACTGTTGATATCCTCAGAGAATGCAAAAGATAAGGAGTCAAGCTTTCCTTCTAAAAGGTTTAAATTTTTTTTTACCTCATTGTACTTTATGTATTCGTGTCAAACAAATATCAGAATATTGTGAATATTGTGCTAAGGATTAGAAAGATTTCTAGCATCTTGCAGCTTTATTTCTTGAGGTTTCTTTTTATTTACTTCCAGTCATAACATTCTGAGCCCAAAAACCCACAAATGCACTATTTATTTTTTTAAAAAAACCAACCACAAGTATTTGCATGCTAGTTATGCTACAGTGAAAAATGAAGTCGAGCATGAGTGATGCTTGTGCAATGAACCACCAGCCTACACCTGGATATTGCACAACAGCTGTTGTGTGTTCTGCTTGGTTTTGTTCATTCCACTTGAAAAACAAGTGGTCGTCACTGCCCTGGAAATATTTATATGAAGGACTCAGTACTCTGAATGCAATCGACTAATATTTGAAGTGAAAATACTTTCAAGATTGCATTACTTCCTTTCAGTTTTTTTGCCTTCTTGCCTTGTACTCAAAACAGTTAAATACCTTTAAATTTTAGTCCAGACAAATGTAAAATGAAGCACTGATGTTCTATCTGTGCTATAGTTATTATGTGAATACTAGTAAATACAAGCAGAGTAGGATTGTAAGATAAATTTTCCTGTTTTCATAGATTTTAAATTTAATTGTTTCATATCACATTTTGTCATAAGCTCCCCTTCCTAATTACTCTAGAAGCTGATTCCCCCAAGGTAAGACCCTATCTCCCAGCCTTTTCCTTGATTGTATCTTTGAATTCAAAATTCACCTAGGAATGCAAATGAGTTGACTTTCTGTAGTTTTGGGGGAGACAGAATGAAAAATTTCAAATAGGAATGTAAAATGTATTCATTAAAGTCCTCTTAAGATTACCATCTAAAATTTATTTTTTAGTAAAAATAGCAGCTGTAGATGTATTATATTTAAATATTAAATGGAATTTATTCTTAGAACTCTTAATCAAGTATTTCAAAATATAAAGTTATATTCTGCCCATTTCTAAATCTAGTTTTCAAAACAAGCACCATGTTTGAAACAGCTGCTCATTGCTCTGTGGTGAAAAGATGCAGTAAGAGAAAAAATCCTGTAGGAAAATAGTTTAAAATGTTATTACCCCAAAATGGCATGCTGCCTTTCAGTGTTGCTCCTATCCATAAATAGCATAAACAAAATGAACAGCTGATGACCAGATAAATCATTTCAAACACCCATGGAGCAGCCCATTAATGTGATCATTTTAATGCGGTTTCACTGACAGCCAAAATAGCACTGTAGTTCTGATTTGCTTTCCACCCTCAGCTGAAAAGGATCATGTCACAGTGAAATCCATGTGGTGCATGGGAGAAGAATGTACAGTAGGGTCTTCTTACATTATATGCCTCCCTGTCCAGGCTGTGAAAGCCTGGAGAAAGAGAAGAAACTGATGTGGTACATTCACAGCCACTGGGTATACAGTAGTTCTTTTTTTTTTTCTAGTGCATATTGCTTTCTTTGATGGTATAATAGATTATATAAACATGTATTGGTTTTAGCTGAAATTTTCAAAGATCCTTTGAGCAAAGAGCATCTGCGTAAGACTGTGGCTGAGACAGTATTGGTAAAAAAAGATTTGGCCTTTCCACTGCAGTAAAATAGTAACTAATTTTCTAATGAGCTCATTTTCAATCTGTTCTTTTATCTTTGCTGTGAAAACAAAGACTCAGGTGGAAAGGAACAGTTCTATGGTTTTAGGTATGCGTGTCCTGTTGTAAAGGAAAGACCTCTTAAAAAATCTGAAACCTGCTTTTTCACGTGCTCTTGCTTGTCTCAGATTCCCAGACAGAAGTAGATTTCAAAGAATTTTAAACCTAGAAGGCTTGCTTTCTGATAAGCAAAACCATAGGACATTAATCTTAAATCTTACTAGAGACAGAGCTAAAGAAACATTCTATTCCTAAATGAATGTATCACTAGATAAAAGATATAATTCAATCCTAGGTAAGTACTGAGAAAAAGCTTGGAATGGTGACAGTTGTAAGGATAATTTTTGCAAATGATCAAGATCACCAATATTACATTACACAATTCCCTTCAGTGAAGGATATCTTACCATAGGGGCAAAAAAATCATGTTGTTTTGTGATTAATTTTACTGATGCCATTTGAAGTTCAACTACAGCAGTGTTTAGTACTCTTTTTCCTGTTGTCAGGTCTGCTTTCTTATGCTAATATCCAAAAATACTACTAAATGGGGAAAATTAAATTATGATACTGTACTATGCTTTTATGTAAGGCACTGATCAATTAACAACACTGGTGATTTCTGGAATTTGTGAAATCTGGGAATTCTTGGTACTAATTAAATACTGAGTTGACATGGCTAATGAAAGACTGGCCAATGATGAACTAAGATCATCTTCAAAGAGATTTTAAGCATGAAGGGTTTACACAGATGACTTCTCAGCCTGATGCATGGATAATACCTATCATACTGCTATCTGTGTAGCAGTACAGTTGTGTGGTAGCTACATCCCAGACTCATAGCAGCATTTGTCTAAACCTGTTGTCTAACTGTAGAGGCACCTGAACTTTACGATTTTCCAACCTTAATTTTTCACTATTATAACTCCTAGTGCCCTACAGGTCTCTCCTTTTGAGCACGTCTTGGTAAAATTGAACACCTAGGCAACTATCTGAAACATAGCACTCTTTGGTATATTCTTCTGTCTTTGCTTATAATGTTAAGCCCTTCAGACAGCAATGCCTAAATACATGCAGAAGATTTGTGTATAGAAGGTAGTCCTAGCTGGTCTTTTTACATACTGGAGAAAGGGGCATCTATCACTTTGTAGATTGTGCAAGCCCCCTTCTCTACCTGAACATAGAGATGATACAGAAGATGTAGGATGCAAATCCCAAATCCCAAACCTTCCTTCTCAGGCTTGATAGGCTACTCCCTTGGTAGGAAGGAGTAAAGTGCCAAGCCTCTTACAGATCCAGCAGTTAACTGTTTTACTGGTAAAAGATTGGACTTGTCCCTTTTTGATTTCCAATTTCTCATGACACTAAAGCCCACATCTGCAGGTGATGCTCAGGGATGTG
Organism: Psilopsiagon aymara; assembly: GCA_024733675.1. Taxonomy (NCBI): domain Eukaryota; kingdom Metazoa; phylum Chordata; class Aves; order Psittaciformes; family Psittacidae; genus Psilopsiagon; species Psilopsiagon aymara. The sequence continues at coordinate 45,877 of JANRGW010039158.1, forward strand.
AATCCTAAATAGATGGAAGACTTTCTTGGTATCACAGAGGCCCCTAAACCATGGGAGTGTTTTAAGACTATAAGGCAACAACACATCTTCACTGATTGTTTTTACTAAGCACAGGTAATTCTCAGCCTGCTGTACTGCTGCACTTCAAATTCACCCCCCAGGAATTTGTTTGCATACCCTTTGTGTGCAGGAAGTGTAACATACCCAATTCTATCACTGTTCTACAGAAGGTGATAGATTTGGCAGTTGAAGTGGCAGAAGTTGGTATTCTTTAGCTATTTCCATTAACACCTCTGGAAGCTGCCATAGGCATAGAAGTAAGCTTTGGCTGAACTGAATTGTATCCTTAAAGCAATTTTTATGTGAAGAAAAATGTCAGATGATTGTAAAATTGTGCATGAATCACCTTAAGAATTTGAGAATTGATCTTGCTTTTTTTAAGCCTTGTGTAACAGCCTATTTCTCATTCATTCTAGTTAAGGAATTATTCCCATGAAACCTGGTAGGTTATGTGCTTGATACAGGTTTGTTCTCAGAACCATCTTTTTTTTTTTTGGATACCCTGCCACTCTTTGTTAAAGGCTTGATTTGCCTGTGTCGTGGAAGCCTCTGCATTTTCCTAGTGTGACTGAAACTCATTGCAAGAACACAACTTTTTATTTATTTATGCTGTTTTGAATTAGGACCCTCTTCACCAAAAAAAAATTCATCTGCTTTGCACATATACTGCTTTCTCTAGGCAAATCAACAGTGTCATAACTGGAAGGAAGCTGAATCCAAATTTGAACTCTGCTTCAAAGTTCTTACTGATATGGCTTTTGTAAGATCTTTCAGGCTTTACAGGTCAAAACGGGGAATACTGTCGCTCCCCAGACCCCAGGCTTTTCCTGCCAAATACTACAGCTGGAAATTGGCTTGCACTGTTATAGTTCAGAGACATTCCTTCTAAATTTACATTGAACAACAGAATACATTTTAAAGACAAGAAGTACTTGTGACCTCTTGTTTGTGCCATTTAAGAAAATGCCGGTATTGTCTGAGAACTGTACCATTGCCATCATCTAATCAATTAACAGTTGTATTTGCCAAAAAAAAAATAATGAAGAAAGTGGCTGCCTTTGCCTGCATGCTGGCTGACTTCTGTCTGTACATCTTAAGTTCTCTATCTACCTCATCACTAAAATGCTGGCTGATGTCTTCTGCACCATTTGGCACAAACTTTCACTTGCTTCCCAGTTTGTGCTATGCAGCATGAAAAATCAACTAAAATATCAGTGCAGTGTTGGGTTTCAGGTACATCATTAATATACACAGTAGTGCTACTGTAACTCTCCCCTCCCCCCCCCCCTTTTTTTTTCTAGTGCTGAAATCAGAAAAGAGAAGAAAGCTGACTCAGGGAAAGGTGTTGACCGGGAGACTTGTCTATGACTTGTTCTTCAACTAATTTTTTTACAAATGAATGAAAGGAGTGCCACAACCACTAAATATATATGATTTACCTTGTAACTTTTGTCTTTCATCTCAAACTAGCACAGGTAATGTAGTGCAATATTTGTCTCATTTCACCTTGTCTACATGTCTGTATCATCTAGTATCTGTGTAAACATCTGCAGTAGCCAATGCAAAAAATCTTTGTTCTTTGCTAATATTGGCCATTTATCAGTGTTTGTACCATAAATTTAACAAGCAAATTTGCTTTCAAATTCAACTTTCCTGGTAATAGGTTTGTACTGTATTTTACTACTTTTTCTGTGTGAGAATACTTACTAATCTTCATTCAAGATTAAAACCCACCTAACTCACATAAATGATTTCAGGAAAGCCAAACTGACAAGCAAATATTAAAGAAGTTTTCAAACTAACAACTGATCTGACCCTGTGAACAAACTAACAAGGATAATCCTTTCCTCCTCAAGCTGTCCTTCTGAAGTCATGGATTACTCTTACGATGAGGATTGCAGGGTCAGATTCTGTATTTGTGAAATTTTCCTTGATTTAATACAGTGTATTTAATATTAAAATTTGTATGTAGCTTGAACATAGTCTTATATATTTAAAAATATACACTAGAACATTCTCTCACCTTAGTTGAGAAACTCCACCACATCCTTTGATGTGAAATATGGGTACAGTATTTCTTAATATGCAATCTGTGATTACAGTATCTTATCTTGCATTGTATGAATGTTGCCATGGTTGGCATCATTCAACTACATCATGTCAATAATCAATTATTTTATAATAAGGAAAATTTTGTAGATACAAGCTATATCCCACATGCAGTTATATCACCTGCCCAATGTTTTTCTTCATTGCCTAAAATACAGCCACATAAGGGCGTATTTACATTGGCCTCTCAATTTCAGAGATTAATAGTGTATAATACTTAAATAAGTATGCTGCTGTTGATTTTGTTACAGTTCTTCGCTATTCCATCAAGTACATTGATTAAAAGATAAAAACAACTTTACAAAGCAAAATGTGGCTTTAAAGCCATTACAAAGATGTTTTTCATAATGGATTTTGTTACTACCTGATCCTTCATGCCATTCTTTTCTGTAAAACAATGACTGCGAGAGTAGTTATTGAATTCATAGAGATGCGGAGAAACAGTTTTATTGAGTAATTTGGAATTTACTGATTTTTAAATTTTTTTAAGGTAAGCTTTTAAATTATTAAATGAAAGCTAACTCTCGTTATTACGCTATTACTTTGAATCCTACCAATAAGAATTAGTCTTGTAATCTTTGTAACAATTCATCTACAGGAATCTAGCATTCCCTAGCTTTCTAAAATATGATAATCTTTCCACAGATCTCATGCAAACAACTTTTCAGATCCATCACATTTTAACTATTCCTTCTAATGTCTCTCTGTGTGTGAGAGTGTATGATGTTTTACTACTGTAGCCATAAATGATAATTGCATTTTGCTGCAAACTATAATAGGGTCACTGTTCTAATTTGACTTTGCATTATCAAAGCCCATTAAAAGCCATTTTTATGGAGGAAAAAAAAATAATATAATGGACACAAAGAAGGATTTACATTTAATTCAATGTTTGTATTTGTAAATTTAGGAAAAAAAAAAGCTGATGCATTAAGCTAAAATGCTTTGTTTTGTGTATTTGATAAATTGTAAGATTCCAATTGTTTTAAGATTAGTATAGAAGTTCAATACTGGTTTGTCCCGAGAGCAGCCTGGTGGTGCTTTAACATGTTGCTGACTTTGTTACAGATAACGTATACAATAAAAATGTATTAGTTTCACTTGACCAACTCTTAGAATATTAAGAAATCAGTGTATTCAATGGCATTCTGTATTTCTGTTCAGTATTTCAGAGTGGTTTTATTTTAAAACACTCTGTTCTTGTGTGAATTTAAATGCTATTCCAATGTTAATCTTAACATTCTGAAATCACACACAATATAAAGCAAATGTAGTGCTATATTTACTTCTAATTTAATATTCCTGGTCAAAATTACTCAATTTCTTGGATGTAATTTATTACAAAAGTTTATGTGTACATGTGAATAGACTGTTGTGTTTTTCACAAGACATGTTACGTGAAAATAAATATTTATCCTAACTAATTTTCAATTTTATTTTGCAAACCCCAGAAAAACTATGTAATATGGTACAGTATTTTAAATGTCTACCTGACACTTGAATATGCTTCACTGTAGAGTGCAGTCCTGCTCAGTGGAATCTCACTGAAACATGAAACAAGCCAACAAGTTCTGGCTTGCTGTGCACAGTTGACAGAGGTTTACAGTAAGGGAATACATGTAGTTCTTTGAGAGCCTAGTTTATGTAGTTGTTTGATTACAGAAATACTATTTTTGCTCTACATGACACTATTTGCCCCTTGCTGCACAAGCGATCGAGAAGTTCATAATGATCTTTTTTTTTTTTTATATAGCCTGTCTGCATTGCTGTAATCTACCTTCTTACTGATCTATGTTTCTTTCCCTTCAGTTAAAAGAATCAGAGATGAGGTTCCTGTAACCTCTTGGAAACAACTGACAGCCTTCATCCTACCTCTAGAGCTTGCTTTAACAGTGATGCCAGTCTACATTAGACTGACTAGTACTGTGAGCCCAAGATTGTATTTGTAATTCCCACCTCCAGTTTGTTTTCCCCCAAAAAATTACCTATTTTGTGAGTCAAGGAGGTTATGGTTTGTTTATGAAGCCCTTCTTTTTCTCATTTAAGGACAAGCTGCATGAACTATCTTGACAGTCTTCTTCACCTCCCCTGTGCTTTATCTGTGTGCATTTACATTTATCTGTGTACTTTTACATCCTAACTCAGTGTCTCTAATAACCCACAAGATGCATGCTGGCATCTAATAACAAGAAGTTTAATGTCAGATAATAATGTCACCCTACATTACATGATACTATTAAACAAAAGCACAAGTTTCACTGTTATTCTCTCAAAATTAACGGGGATTTTTTGAAAATTTTAAGAGTTCATCTCTTGAGCAGCATTTTCAATGATACAGACTACACCCCGTATTCATAACTTAGTATTTTTATTTAGAAGCAGCAACTTCTAGATAGAACCCAACTTGTGGGTTGTATCTTTTCTATCTATGTGAAATTAAGAACACTAATCTTCAGCTGGAGAAGTCTACCTGGAATGCTAAAGATAAAGCAGATGTTTACTGGTAGGCTACAAAGAAAAGAAGGTTTGCTAAGCAGCATGTTCAAGTGAGAGTTAGTTACATGAAAGTCCAGCCTTTGCTTGAAGCGACTGCTACTTTGCATTGTAATGTTTTATGTTTTGAGTGCAAGGAATGTATCCTTTCATCAGTAAATGGGAAACTTGAAAAAAACCCAGAAACAATGGCGCGGTCCTAGAGTTCCCAGATAGATAAGAGTTTACCAGTACAGATTTCTGTAGTACCAACCTTTTTGACTATGAAGTAAGCAAAACTCACAGTACTATGATAGGAAACAAAGAAATCCAGTGCCACCAGTTTGAACAGATATCATTCAAAAACTTTGGTGAAGGCTGCTTACACGTCTTCTTTGCAAGACTTCTACAACTGTAATCAAGAGATTATTTACTTAAGGAACTTCAGTAAACAAGTCAGTATTTTTCTGCAAAGTGTTTCATTCTGCATACAGAACATTAACATATTAATGCATATTAACATTGCAGTATTCCTGATACTATTTCTAAAACAATAATTGATCAAACATTAGGTAATTTCTGCAAAATCTGGTTAAAATTTTATCTGTACTTTCACAGAAATGATCACAGGGTTAATTTTAGTTTTTGTGGGAAACATTATTATATTTGTTCTTTAACAGATCTCCATGTTGGCTCCTCTGTGACATTTTCATCATTCATTTCCGTACTATAGAAACTGGACTGTTTCTGGTTTACGCTGAAATAGCGGAAGGTACTGATTCAAACAAGTACCATGCTTTCCAGAAGTCTGCAACATACCTACATTCTGGTGATAAGTTCTGATTAAACATAACCAATAAAAATGCAGCAGTTGCATGACAAAAGCAATCAATCATTATAAGAATTAGGATTTTGTTGTGTACACAGGTATCCCAAGAGCTGATCCTTATTTCAATTCATACTGGCTCAAGTGTACATTAGCTAGATAATATTCTAGGGAAGTACCATCACTTGCTGGTGCTAGGGCAGTGAGAAACACTGCTTTATGAAATGGCTCATGTGGGTATAAATATGCTTATGTGCTTGACCAGTGATGGAATGGTCTTTGTCGGTGTACCACTGCAGGAAAGAAAAATACAGAGAATGTTAGTTCTAGCTACATCTAAATCAAACAAGATAGATAGACATAAAACCATGTGCAGCTATTTAAAGTTAGCCCAGCATGGAGGCATGATACTTCAATCCCTGCTTTGCATGTGCGATGCACCGTCTATTCATACTAAAAGTACAAAATAAGTATGTGGCTTGTCCAAATGGAGGGGAGATGGAGTTCTACAGTTTAGCACAGCACCTGATCTCTTGACCCTGTAAGGCCTGTGTATTCGTCTTAACGACAACCATGCACTGGTGCACTTACTTCTGTATTTCATTCTTTTCAGCACTGCTCTCCATAAGCTGGGAGAAGGGAAGAAAGGAAAAGCTTGCAGCTTAGTCTGTGAGTTTTCATGTACAGCATAAGAAGGGGCAAATAACTACTTGTCTTACAAGTTCAACAGAGAAACACCAAACATTGCCTCTGGATAAGAAGATAACCTGGACAGGTTATCTTCGACTTAGGATATAAGGAAGGGTTAACTTCAGCTATCTATCTCTAACGTACTGTACTGTTCATTGGACTTTGGGTATATGCAAAGATTGGTTTTGGCTGTTCGTCTGAGAACACAAAAATAACAAGGTGGAAGATTAGGTAAGCTGGGTCAAATAGAATTTGTTGCTTTACATTTTTCTTGTACAGAAGATACATGGGTGGGTTATGTTAAAATTTCAGTGTCAGAAAATGAAATATGAGTATCTGAACTTTAAGACAGCAATTAATTTAAACCTTACAACAGGGAGCTTTTACTGTTATTCTCATAGTACAAACCCATTTTTATGATTATAAACAAAACAACCATACCATTGCCTGAAAATCCACTTCAGCATCAACAAGAGCTTTAGAAATCTGTGCTGCTTGCTGAAAGTGAACATTATCTGAAAAGCGGAAGAGAAAGGGGAAAAAGGTAAACAAAAAATTGCTGCTGTATTACTCTAGGGGAAAAGCAAAGCAACGAACACAGCAAACTCCCCAGCACTGCTGACTGAAACACAAATTAGTTGCAGAAAGCTGTATTATTTTATTGACGTAAATTTAACAGCCTTGCCCCTTCATGCTTTTGTTTTGTCAGTAGTAGAATTGCAAACCTGTCTGTAATACTAAAATGTCTAATTAACTGCAACTCACCATCTGCTGTTCCGTGAATAAGGAGATATTCAACTTCCTTGAATTTTTCAGCTCTGGCCATTACTGTTGAACTCTGAAATTACAGAAAAGGGGGGCGAAGGAGGGGGGAAGAAAAAAGGTGCTATTTATTGGAAGATGATTTGCTACCAACTGACTTTTTTATTCCTGTTGACATAGTCTGGGGTCCTTCACATAAAAACAACCACCCCTGCTCCCCCCTCCACACCCCCAAGTAGCATGTTCACATATCCAGCAGCGCTGTGCTCTCACTCAAACCATTCTGTACTGATCTGCCATTATTACCAAGGGTTATGTCTGCAAGTAACAGGCAATTCCAGAGGGGAAGAGTTTTGTGAGATACACATTTAATGCATTGCTAACATGTTGTTAGCCTGCAGCATACCACTTGCCATAGGTTTCCTGTGCGACTGCAGACAAGTTAAAAAATGTTGCCATGGCAACAGAGCACCCTATGATAGCAAGGACGAAATATTGCAGAGCCTACATGTGTTATCTTCCCCTCCAAAACATACACTAGTTCACATGTAGCTAAGTCAACAGAGCTAATATTCCACCAGTCTCAAGTAAAAATGGGTGTCAAGAAGTTTAAAACAATGCTCTCCCCAAATATGATAGAGAAATGCCTGAAGGAAGAGACACTAGATGACATCTATAAATAGATGTCAAGCTGCATTTTGGGAATTGAAAGACAATATTGTGATTAAAAAAAAAGGCAACTAGATTAATCAAGAAACTTAAAGCACAGTAACAGCATACTCCCTAAACAATGACCACCTGATCATAATGTGACTCGGTACTAAAGAATGAGGAAAGTAAGGATTGCAACAAGTAAGAGCTTTAATTTGGGGAAGGAAAGAGAATGGGAAGATGACAAGGGACAAAAGACGGTATTTTGGGTTTGACAAGGCAATCGGTATAATGGGGCAAAAATATACTGATTTAGATTTCTTTCTAGTAGCAACATTATAGGGATTCTCGGATGAAAACTGAATCCCTGTTGACTTTTCTCTATATTACAACAACTTAAAAGCTACTATGGCAAGAAAAAAAAAAGTAAAAATTAAGAATAAAAATTTTGGTTTAATTGTGTTTGTTTTTTTTTTTAATTTCTTCCGCACCACGTACTAAGACTGTATCCCTGCATAGGGATTTTCATTTAGTACCCCCAAAACACTGTATTACCAAGACACAGAAGTTTTCTAATTTATGTCTCTTGTATACTCATGAATCTTTAAAGCAAGCATAAATATTAATTAAATGGCAGAATAACTTATCATAACCCTCTCATCACTGCAAAGAACTGATTTCCCTTAATTCAACCAAATTGAAAATCAAGTTCAATACAGAGGGAAAAAAACAGCACCCTCCAATCTCTAACACCGCTATTGCCACCTTTTAATAGCAAAAGGCTGCAGAGCACCAGAAATCTCAGCTAATATATGGTGGTAATCCACACACACTGGGAGGATGACATCCACTGCAATGACTTGGTATCATGGAGTAAGAACAGACAGTTATGAGAATGCCAAAATTTGGAGAGAGGACTTTGATTCAGTGAGTACTGGCACAGCAGCCAAACAAAAAGAATGATTCAGAAAGTAATGGCCCAGTGATATAAACAGGCAAGCAAGCAAACAAACAAAAAACCCCAACAACAAAACAAAAGAAATCAGGAAAAACTAAGTGGTATCATTTGAGTGAATCATTTTCTACATGTGCAGAGGGAAACTTGATAGATTGCCTTTACAAGCTTTCTTCCAGCAAATCAGTGCTGGTTAAGGGGACAGCCAAACTTCTGTGAGTGGGAGCCTGACTTGAGCTATGCTTCTGAGAACTTTGAATTCCCAAAAGCAGTTTGAGAAAGTATGTCATTATTTTTCCTCTCCAAGCCTTAAACAAAATAAAGCAATTTATTTGCTAAATACTTCAGAAAGAAGCAACACACAAAAGAAATACCTTCTAAGTTTTTTTATCACTTACAAGTGATGTCTCACTTGCTGTACTCATATGCAACAGTAAGAGTCCCTACCCATAAATGCGCTTTACAGATACACTACTGCCAAAAGAAAAGGTTGCAAGATTGGGATCAGTCTCAAGGTAGGCACAGTTACAGCACAAAGCAACAGCTCCATTAGCTAAACAAACCTGAAGTGGACAGCAAATACAAATTTACACCATCCATAATTATACTGCTGGGACAAAGGTTCAGAAAAAGTAATGTGTGTATAAGCGCTGAGAATTCAGCCCCGCTGAGTGTAACTGCCTCTTCTAAAGATCACCCAGCAGTCAACATTTTATCAGCACTCCACAAACAAGTTAAGGTTTGGCTGAAACTGAAGGTCTCTCTCCCTTTAGCATATTCTCAGATAATAGAACAAATGTCAAATCAGTACAAGATGGCATATTTACAAAATTGTACCCTGTTTTGCATAACCTAATGATGCAGCAGTTCTTAAGGACTGAACATTTCAAATCTGCTAGAAAAAGATTGCCAAATCTATGACTGTTTCAAACACTTGCCAGAAGCATATCAAATTCAGAGTGAACTGCAAAATAATCTTCTCACAAGTTGAACAGTCTCTTTGGTATGCTTTACATGGCTACTGCATCTGACCTCCAGAACTCTGCCCTGATTTAGTCTTTACATCAGGGACGCTTCCTCCCAGGCAGACAGCCTCTGCTCCATTCAGCCTAGGATCCCTGCACAATTATATTTGGAGCTCCACCCATGCTTATTCCTTTCTTTCACAAATCTCTAATTTTTAATAGTTCACAACTACCCTAAAAGGCACAATCAATCACACCTAATTAGCCTACTTCAAGGAGTGGGAGTCATCCCTTGACAAAGCGCATTTAACATGTCAGATTCTCTTCCTTGAAATGTGAAGCTCTGTGTCCCAGTAACACAAAGGCACTGCGTACCCCTCTTACCATAACTAGTTTCTTCAGACTAAATATTCAGTCATTAGTAATACTCTGTGCATTAGGAAGGTACCTAGCAGGGTTCATCTTCTCTAAGCAGGTCTGTAGGCAGTATCACTTTTTTTCAATTAGGGCACACACCCTACAGAGTTTATGCAACCTTTCACTTCTCAAGACAGTTTATGCAGTAGGACGGAGAATATCTGATGCAGTGCACAAACCTGACAGTACAAAGTTGACAGTACAAAGTTAACAGTTCAAAGATGCTCTAACAGCTTCAGCTAGGAGAGCTTTCAGTACATGTTTTTGCATTTACTTGCTAAAAAACATTCAGTTCAGAAAACAGCTCTCATCGGAGACGGGGCCAGGATGCTGGCTGTTGGGACTGGGACATTGAACAAAGGGGCTGTAAGCCAGGAACATGCTGGGCTGAAGGCAGTAAGGTCCTCAGCATCCACAACCCTTCCACTGATGCTACATAAAAAGCAACAAACTTATTGCTTGAGCTACTCCATCCCTCCAGGTTCAAATGGAAAAGTAAATTCCAAGTAATACGTTATTTGGGGCTTCTAACAATTAATGAGGACTTCGGTTGCATATTCCTATCTCTAGAAGCAGCAGTGAAGTGTGACAATCTGATCTGTGCAATTACCCCTCCTCCATCCAGCCACCAATCTTCCCAATTAGTCCTCTGAGTAACACATTTGAAACCTTTAGCTCTTTGGTACTGGCAGTTTCAACGTGGCCATTGCCAGCAATGGATACTATGCCAAGAAAATCCGACTCCTGGCTTGAAAGGATTAAACAGTCCTCTGTTGCCATCTGTGCTGTGAAGCTGGTGAATGACTTTGTGCACCCAGAGCGTTAACATTCGTTCTGCACGACGACAGTAACTTCTATTTACATTGCTACCTCGCAGACCTCCTACTGTTCCCACTGCCTTAAAGAAACAAATTTGGGAAAAGGCAGGCAGGCGGCTGTGGGCTGTTGGTCAGTCCCTGGTGAGCCCAAGTAGCTCAGCTGGTTAGAGATAGACGCAGCTCCAAGTTTTCCAGCAGTCACTAACATTAACCTCAATTTTGACTGGAATGTCTGATACAGCAGTTGACAAAACTAGATGGCTGCAGCAATACATCAAAACAAGATGTTTTAGTCCATGTCTGTATGTATTTGTATGTTCTACCATACTTTTAAATCAACGCAACGATCCTCACTCTTTCCCCCCCCCTTCTCATAACAATTACTTTTTCAAAGCATCAAGCCACAAGTGCTAACCTGTTTTCTAAGCCTGTTTACCAACCTAAACACTGAGAATGCCTCACCTCTTTGCCTCCAATCACCCATCTCTGCTTCCGGCATCACAATGGCTGAACATCTCTGCAAAACATCCCAATGACCAGGGCACAAAGAACCCCCAGATCCATCACACTTCAATAGCCACTGTATTTCCTCCTAGATCTGAAATTTAGCAAGACCTCACAGAAAGCTTGGGCTGCTCTGCCTTATGCACAGCTATTACCCAGCTACTTCAGAAAACTCTTAAGGCAACAAAAAAACATCTGGCACAAGGAACAGCAAGTCAAACAATTCATCATGTCATAGCGAGGATAAGCAATCCACGGGTATTTTTCTCTTATTAGAAGACCTGGAAATTCTCTCACTTCTGGGCAAACATTAGACCAAACCTTGGACACCCTGTGTTCATAGAGATGGGACTAAAATTCCAGCTCCAACCTGGTCTGCAATTTGCTTGATATGATCACAGTACAGACTTGCCTACCTGTCAAATTTTCCTAGTATTTAGGAGATTTTGCTTGCCCTGAAAGAAGCTCACAGATTCCCAAAACAAGAAAGTTCATACCATATCCATCTTTTAAAAGGTACATTTCAAAAAGAACCAGAGTACATTTGTTTTGGTGGAAATGTAGTTTAAGACAAAGCGTAGTTTGCCCACGAGCACATTAAATTTTAAACCAAATTTTTTTCTTGGTGATTAAAATAAAACAGTTTTTACAGCTTGTTTTACAGTCTGCAAAGTAGCCAAATGGAGCTGAATGTAAAAGAAACCAAAAAAACCTAACACACCAAACAAACAACAGAAAACCCACACCATACAGCAAGGAGTAACTACCTCATGCAAATCCAAACATGAGACTACAGCCTCTAAAAGCACAATGCAACAGTTAGAGCTGGGAAGAAGAAAGAAACTTATTTCTTTCCACGGGGAAGGAACTAGACTGCATAAAGAAAACAGAGTGGTTTAGAATATAAATAACATTTCAAAGATACAAAGTGATTTATTTCTTACATTATAGTTGTTCAGGTTATCACTTGCTATAGGAAGACCCATATATCGCTCCGTGTATATTGAATCTGTAATAAAAAAAAGCAAAACAAACAAAAAAAACCAAACCAAAACCAGAATCTGCTATTCGATTTTCAGTCAGTCTGTCACCACTCTACCCACTGATACAAGTAAGAATGGATAAAAAAAAAAGGGGGGGGAGAAAAAAAGATAAAAACAGGTTTTCCACAATGAGGCTTGTAGGTAAGCATCATTATTCAGAATATTTAATCTTCTTGTTGCCATGGACACCTGAATGCTGAATATTAATAAAGTACTTTTGTGTTAGTGTTACCTTATTGTTATTCTTTCAGTAATCCTAACAAAATTACTGAAAATCGTGTAGTAAATGACTAGCATTGGACAAAACACATTCTATCGAGATGTTTCTACTAAAAATCTCTAAAATGAAAATGTAGCAGTAAATTCAGAATCAGCTTACCTCTATGTTATATACAGTAAATATTATGTACCTCTAATTTTCCAGATTCTTCAGCACGGTATCCTAATTCCCTTTGTTGCAGATTTGCTGCTTTATTTTTAGCCACACAAATCAATGCTCTGTTGTCATAGTCTAATGTCCATTTGACTTTTCATCAGCGTCAGTGTTGTTGCACTGGTCGGGTTTTTTTTTGATGCTGAATATGCATACCTCCATAACCCTTTCCTTTATCTGATCAACTAAAAGTGGAATTTCAGAAAACCTGATCTTCATTAAATAAAAAACCCTACCAACCCACCACAAAATTCCTGCCATGCTGTAATATTCATGTCCAAAACCAAAACATTTTGAAATCTTCCTTACAGCCTAAACGGACTACTGCTAATATCTGGCAGTACGATTTGATGTGTGGAATTAGCTGGAGCACATCATATGCTATTGTACAGACTCTGTACTAGCTGAAGAGTGATAAATTATGCCTTGTTTAGCAGAGGTTTGCCAGGAAAAGATTTTCTTTGAACATTTTTGGACAAATCAAAACCAGAAAAGATGTAAAAATGTGGTCATGTCATACCAGTGTGTATTATATTTTTAACTGTATATAATTCTTTTAATCTAGGAGAAGAGTCCCTGTAACTGTATTTATAGCCTCATGCAACTGCAGCCTTATCGACTATAAGCTTGAAGCACATACAGACTTGTCCACTTGTTCAGGTTTTCCTCAATCAAGCTATTCTTAAGATTAATTTTATAAAAATCTAAATTTTACACTCTAAAAGGAACAAACCTAAAGGCAATTCAAATCCTATTCTGTTACTTTGAGTAAGTTATAATGCAAGATCAATATAAAGCCTCACAGTTCATTCTTCTAAGTGAAGCAGCATTTTGAAGAAGATAAGTTTAATAGCCATGGATTTCTGACAGACAATACTGGTCTCAGAACATGTGGCAGCTTCAGAAAGCAAACACAGACACATTACAGTAATCCTACAAAATTACAACAATTTTTGCTTCATTTGAGGTTAAAGAGATTACTGGGAACTGTGGATCTGACTTTTAAAAATGGAAAATAAGATTTAGGGAATTGGTGGTTTAATTTCAAAATGAAACCCATGAGTTCATAAAAACAGACCAAGTGGCATTTACATGGCATCTACTAGCTAATCAAAGTTCTGCGCTATGAATCAACACTTTGCAGCATGTGCACTGCAAGACATATGGGAATCCTTGTAACAAGGAAGCCATCACATACCATAATACTGCCAACTTGACACAGGGGCAACCGCTATTCCACACTTGAACACGCCGCTTCCAGAGCCAAGCACCATGGAGGTCACATATCCCCCATAAGACTGAGAAGAAAACATTGCTGTTATTTTAGTCGGAAAGAAAAGGATGGGGCCCATCTGCTAAACAGTTCATCAGACATTTATAGGCTCAGTGTTTTTTCATATTAATGAACTCCATTCTGAATTTGGGTCAGATCTCACCCAACCTGCTCAGTTGGGGAAAAAGGCATCAAACAGTGCATGGCAGCTGTGGCGCTGATGAATGAGAACTTGCTGGGGAAAAAGGGTGCAAATGCTGCTGAACTGTGACTCAGCTAAGGATGACAGTGTTTGGTAGCACCGTAGGTAGCAGCGGAAAACAGGAAACAAGACACTGCTGAACAGCTGTGTCACTCTCTGTGCTGGGGGAGTGGGTGGAAGCAGAGCTCAGGCCCACAACATGCCCAATGAGTAGCTGCACTAGGGCAACTGAAAATTTACAACTCCCTCAGAGCAGGCCCACGGCAGCTCTCTTGCTAACTCTCCTCCAAAGCATTGAGAGCAAGACTGTGACTGGGGAGTGAAGGATCTTCTGCAGAGTCTGTGGGAGGAACTGTGCACCAACACACTCCTTGCTATGCAGAAAAAACTCACTCATAGGCTAGCTTGATACACAGATGAGTACATATCTGACACACTTGAGCATCCAGACAGCAAGATACCTAAACAATATCACTGACCGCCCAAATGACTGCCCTTACTATCGCCTGAATGGGTTATTTAGGAAAATGTGCCCACCCACATCAAAAAGAAGAGCAATTTTTGGATCTCACTCCTGTCTTGAAACCAGATGACAGGCAAATGGAACCTTTCAAAGCCCTTAAATTTTAAAGCTTCAATTTCACACTTAAGTTCTCCCAATGAGATAAGCAAAGTAGTGCACCTTTACAGTAATTAAACCCACGCATACATACATTACCTAGCCTAGCCACAGTAAAGATATTATTGCTAAGATATTATTGCTATTATGGCAAACAAAATTAATGTACCTAATGACAGACTGACAATCTGAAAACTCAAGAGATAATCTGTTTGCTGACAGATTCAGTATCCAGGATGCATAACTCCAACATAGCTCCAAAGAGGATTGCTCTTCCACTATTCATCCCAAGGCTCGTTAAAGGAGTGAGATGGCAGTGCATTTAGTCCTCCATTTCTGCAGAAAGATTTTCCCTCCCACTAGAGTTAATACTACTACACTTGACTTCATACAGCACAGACATGTTGACCCCAACAAGAAAAGGTAGTAAAGGTATCATCATCATCATCTTGCTGTCAAGCAATTTATTCACTGGCACTTGTCACCAGCAGTGACCAAATTCCAGCATTTCTGCATTTACTTAAATATAGTATGCTTAAACAGACATGCAAGAATACTCCCCATGAGCAGAAAAATCACTGAAAACAGCAACCTGGGACAGATATGTTCAGAGTTTGAATCAAATAGATGTCACTAACACTACATATGCACTTAGCCTTGCAGATGAGGGGTATATACACTCTATTAAACACTCTCCTCTACTGTGAGAAGTTTTAAAGATGCATCAAGTCAGAGAAATCTGGCCCCTGCTTGGATATAGTGCTGAAATAAAATATATCTAAGCACAACAACACAGGAGATTTGGATATTTTCAGTTTGCTAGTAAAAACAACCACCATGGTATGCAGCTGCTTCACAGGTAAATTTACACCTTCTTAAAAGGAAAAAATAGAATCATTCAACTAATCCAGAGTTAACACTGATGAATATATACTTGGGTAATTTTTAAAAAATACTGGTTCATTTTGCACACAGGAACTTGGCAGTATCCCTTTGTTTTTAATCCCTCTAGTAATCCTAATTTCTGTTTCAAAGGCTCCTTAATGCTTGCAAAGGGACAATGCATTGTACTTCATCAGTTCATGTACTGGACTGTGCTATGACCCCAGAGATGCCTCACAGTTAAGTGCTTCAGCACGCTCACACACACACCGCCACAACAAATAGCTGTTACAATTAGGTAAAAACCAAAAAAGGTACCAGACTTATTGGAGTACTTACCCAACCCCAAATAGCTATTCTGTCCTTATCAACAAAGTTCATTTCAGAAAATTTTCTAAAACCAAACAGAATAATTAAATGCTTAACAGATTGCAGGTATCTGCCATTATACAGACATGCCTGATTTCCATCATGTCTGCCTCTTCCTGTTGTAGAAATAATAATTTTCTACTTCATCAGAGTGACTGCATAAGAAAACATAAAATAATTCAGGCATTTGTATCTTTAAAAAGTTAGAAAAACATCCGTGCTTGTGAAAGTAAACCCCTGGACACTACATAGAAGCCCTCAAACTACAGCCATTGACTGTATTAGGTTAGGTTGCACCACCTGCCTTGCCTTTTTTTTTTATTATTATTTTTTTAAGAAGAGGAGCAACACTCAAATCACAGCTGTAAGGAACCAGCCAACAGCTGAAGGCCCAGCCAGGGTTTTGTATGAAAAAGATTATGAAATGTTACTTGTTTATAAACTCCTTAACATTTTACAATCCCCAAAAGCAAACCCTGTAAGATTACTTCTTTGTGATTCTGAGATTTTAATACTGACATTGTTCAGTTAGGGAGGTTCTACAAGCGTAAACCAAGTGATAAATATGAACTATGATGCAAAGGCTCAGTAGCTCATACAAGTAACTCTTTAACAGAAACCTTTAGAAATCTTGGAGTAAAACTTCCAGCTCTAAGTTCCTTGGTAGCATGCTCTTTTACTGATGTGATAGGTATCTTCTCTACAAAATCACAGATATAATAAATTTGTACTAGAGTGTTAAGTCTTCTCTCTTTTTAAGTGTAAAACAATGATTTGGCCACAAATGACACACTTCAGCATAAAGAATTAATGCAGAGTTTAGTTATGCTTTGGACAGTGATTTCAAGATGACCATTTGAAACATTCACCTTCCACCCCACCAATAACCACAGAAAAGAAGAAGCAGATGTTGATCATTTCACTGTAGCTCACCTCGCTGCTGCTATCTGATCTTCCACTTCATATGTTCCCAGCCTTCGGTTTATTGCATGCATAATTTCATCCCCTTGGTATCCACTTCCTCTGCCATCAAAGCTGGCCACAATGATCTGCTCGGTGCTTGCAAGGTAAGTAGCCCAGCTGATCCGGAAGACATAATCTACTTTCTGACTACAGGGTCCTGCATACCTGGGAAAAAAGTGCCACAGAATTCAGGCATTAATTCTCCACATATTCTTATATCAAGCATTTGAAATACAATTACTGCTGACAATTTTCAGCCAGTAATGAAGATAATTATCTGACAAATTAAACTGAGCAAACAAGAAAAGCATCACTCACTGACTCCAAACTGCTGCTTTGTCTGGACACTAAAAGCAATATGTTTTTTTAAAACATCAACTGTTAATCAAGAAAGCAGACGGGATTTTGTGTTATTGCTTTCTGCTCCAATAAGAAACTTTCATTATTTTGACTTTAAGCAGGTTGTCAGAAATCCAAATCAAATTCGTTTTTTGTGTTGGCATATCTAGTCACCTGAGCTTCAAAGCAATGCTCTTCAACTGTTTCTGTTCCAGATACCCATCATTTGTTTGGTTAAAGTCTGAAATCAACAAATAGCCTTCATTTGGGAAAATGAAAGAGACCTTTTTCTGCATTTTTAGTGCCTCATCAGTGTTCCCTAAAGTCTAAATTCTCTTATGCAGGCTGAGGAAAAGAAAGAAAAAAAGCATTTTTCTCAGTATTAAAAGCAAAGAAAAAACTGGGAATTCTCTGTATCAAGCTTTGTTTTTATACACTATGCATCCTGACATGTCAGAAGTGATTTCTGATCACCATGAAGCTGAGACGATCCTGACAAAGGCCCAGGTAAGTCAATAAAAAAAAAAAAAAAAGAAAAACAAAGTCATTCCTAAGAAGCAAGGAGCACTGACTCCTCATTAAAATGTTCAACAGGCACATCAAAAGTATTACAGTGCTACCAAATCACATTATATAAAGATGTATCTAACACTTAACAGGAGTGGTTTTGTTTTTTTCAGGCTTTCATAAAAAGAGGAAAATATTAACATTTCTTTTTTAATGCATAGCTAAATTTCAGTAATTTCCACATAGAAGACAACATACCGTCATGAACAGAAGTGTTAAGGAAGAATGGACCAAACAGCATGTGCTAATGGTCTTGAATTTATGAAAAAACCCAACAAATGCAATCCTGAAATTTGCCAACAACAGTTGGCAGTCAAATATCATAGAGAAAATGCAATGTCACACTCATTACTTCAGCTTTGGGATACACAGATTATCCAGGGTTTCATTCTGGAACATAATTTCATTTAGTATTTTTCCTAAGGAACCATAAGAGCAGAGGAGGAGGTAAGTTAATACTAACATCCTGGCTTCTAATTCAGACACAGAATGCATCTGCTCCTCTGCCACCAGCAAAACAGGTGCTTCTTAAGCATTACATCATCTTATGCTACAGGAATCTATCATAAATTGGGATACACTTCATTTTTTTTCATTCCCTCTTAAAACTACTTCAAGAAGTAATCAGAAAACATGCCAGTTTTGTGTTTCCTGATCTTATTAAGAGCATTTGAAGTAGATGAAAGTGATTATTAACACAACATTGCCATGTAACTTGAAGACTTACACTTCAAGGAGCAGAGGGTACTTCTTTGATGAATCGAAATGGGGAGGCAATATCATTTGATACCACAGGTCTGAAAGGGAAAGAAGGTTGACTTAGGTCAGTTCTCCATCAAAATAATTCGGCATGCAGTGCAATCCATACAAGAGCACATTTGAGTCACTCCCTAAAAATTTCATCTGAACTGTCCTAGTATCTACAGGTAAATGTTCTCAGCCAATCTAAGGCTTATTATTATTTTTTTAAATGTTTTACAGCTAGGCTATCAGAAAGTTTGAGACTGGAGTTTCTACAATAACATAGGGGACTCATCACACTGTCTTGTAATATTATTCTACATTTTAAGCTTACATGTAAACCTTCGTAAGTCTCTACACTAGTGCATCTGACACTAGCTCAGAAATGTTTCTCTACTCGACTTCCTCTCCCAGCACAAAGATGAAATTTTAAATATTTTGAACCTGCCAGATAGACTTTGCATGACAGTTTGTAAAGCATCCCAGAAACATATCCAAATAGCTATTATTTCTCAAGAAACACTGATTCCAGTTCCATCCATGTTACTCTTTCCACCCAAGCTGGCTGAGAAGTTAGATGAATATTTTAAATGCAAACCATGTAAGTTTTGCAAAATGACTGGCTTGGCTGTTCATGCATGAATTCTAAAAGAACTGATGCTGCAAAGGAAGCAATGGCGATGGACACCACTGCAGTAATAGCCAGTGTGCAAGTCTGCATATTCATATCTTGACAAATTTCATTAAACCGCCAAAAAATTAAATATCTAAACTGAACACATGAAAGTACTAGCGTTACTTTTGTGTACTCCATAGTCACACAGCAGAATTCTTTGATTACATACATGGATTAGTGAGCAGAACTTGAAGTAGGACTAGATAAATACATTTACTTCTCCTACCTGTGACACCAAAATAAAGATTCCCCTTACCCAAAAGCTTTTATCCTAAAGAGATAAAGTAGTAAGAACAAATAGGAATAATAAAAAAGAAAGAATATACAACTGATAGCACGAAGAACATCTTTAAACCTCCATCTTGCCTGGAAGATGTCATCTTTAGCCCTAGTAAAAATGTGATGGAAAGAAAAGACAGAAAACACAAAGATAAAGAAAGTTATTACATAAATAGGTAACAATGGAAGGAGGGAGGCACCAAAAGAACAGTTAACAATGACTGACAGAACTAAATGTAGTTTGTAAAATATAATTCTATTAATATTCATTCTTTGTATCAAGAGGAAGTTTGTCACAAAGATAAAAGCTAGTAGTAAAGGCTGCTTAGGCAGGTACCAGGCCTCCCACTGCCTGTCTATCCTGGCTGGTTCCTCAGCCTAGAAGCCTACCAAGAAATGTGCTGTACCCAGACGTACAAATTCTGAGGGGCACCATTACCAAACCATGTGCAGTTCCACTTTCTACTGTTTCTTCTATTCAATCCAAATACCCCCCTACAGAATGTCAAAGGTCATTTAGTAGAAATGTAGCATAAAGCATTTTGTAAGCTTTTTTCATTTAGTTTCTGTATCCATTTTTTTTACTAACTGAACTTCTCCACTTGCCAACCTGCTAACACAATCCAAAGGGACTGTAAAGTAAGAGTTAACTGAATTTATAATTTAATTGAATTCAATGATGCTTATGAGCTTTATGCCCCACCCCCAGTCCTGTAATTTATTTAATGTGGTGCTAGGGACTTCTGTTTTTCAGGTAGGTATCAAGGCAAAAAGGAGTTAAGCCACTTCTTTATGAAAACATCAAGGTATCACAGAAGGGCAAAAGCATATTTTAGTTAAGAATATTCTGGGATTTCTGGAAAAATAAAATAAACAACCCAGAATTTTTGGAGATGTCAAAAAAAAAATAAAAGTCCCAAATTTATCTTGTCCTTAAGTTCTGAATAACTGCAGTAATCCCCACTACACCCATCTCTTCTGTCATTGTTATCATCAGGAGACCTTGAAGCACTTGGTGAAAGGAGGAAAGAAAAGCATATGTTTTTGAACTTACTGTATCCACCTATAAGAATGGAGCCAAATTTTTTTGAAGGTATCTGAATATCTTCCAATGAACTTTCCAGTTCAGTGTTGTTTTCCAAGTATCTGAGGACTAAATAACACAGTTCATAGGAGATTAAATACATTATTTTCAAACGCATAGCTCTTTAATTGTGAACAACTTTAGAAATTCAATCTGAGATGATGGCAGCCTACACTGCAGTCTTAGCTTACTGCAGTTTTTGTTTTTCCTCTCAGATTCAATATTTACAATATAGTTTTCCTTCAGTAATTTAGTAAGCAGAAAGCTGGTTTCCTTGTTTTTCATCTAAGTGCAATTTCAGAAAAACTGAACAATTATCCAGTAAATAAGTCATACATTACTCACTGTTTTCTAGCACAATGTAAAATATTATTAAATAAACTATGAATAAATGTGTGACAAGCTATGTAATCTATTCTTCTGGTTAACTATACCAGAGTAATCATCTGAAATTAAATTTACCCTTTATAACTGACATTTTAATTACTACACTAAGCAATTTGCAGTGCGATTTTCTGACTCAACACAAATTATACTTTAAGACAATCCCATACCTTGATCATTACTGCTTCTGTGCAGAGTAGATACAGGCAGGCCAGGACCTGTTAACAGAGCATGAAACCTTCATGTTTGCATGATGCCTCAAAATACAGCCCTCAAAGTAACTGGAAGTGGGTGAACCATAAAAGCTCAGAATTTGTTTCCTTGCAGTCTGCACAAGCTAGATTTTTAGTTGGGCCCAAACTCAAGTCACAGGATCCTGTAAAATATGCAAAGTGTCTTGCAGGTGAACCACATGGTTGTGAAGAACTAAACTTCCACTCTTTAGCAAAGTCTACCCATTGGTTGCGGACCACAGTTTGGAAATCAGGAAGCGTTGTCACAGAGACCACAGCAGCCTTCTTCACCCAACCCATTGTTACAACTCGGCAGAACAATTCCCTCCCTGCTGCCTGCCTGTCTTTCTAGCCCACAGGTCAAGGAAGACCTTGGCATCTTAAAAAACACATATAATTCAATTTAAGAGAAATTTCGAAGAAGATTTTATTTTTCCCATCCTTTGATTAATTTTTCCCTTGTAGTATCTAGTACAAGCACTTAAAGGTCAGAGACAGGCTACAGTCCCACTGCTTTAAGTTATGATTATGTTCACTGGATTTTTATGAACAGGACTGTCTATCTCAATTTTATTGCCATGCATAGAGCACTTCTCTTTACCCAGCCTGTTGCTTGCTTGTTCCCTGAGCCTTCAAATTCCTTCTACAGACATGAGCTCCCCAAGCAGCTCTCGAGGAGAACAGAGAACAGGAGTCTTTTGCACCTATTTCAGGACCACTGATAAAATTTGATAGTTCTATCCCTGTAATTTTTGACAAGGTGCTTTTGAACCCAGGAAGGAGTATGTTTTTCTGCTGCCAATGCATTTATCCAAGGATACCAACACGTATCATTGTTCCACAGTGCGTATCAAGATCCTGATGAAGTGAACTTCCCCACCCAACTAATCAGTGAGTCATGTTTATGTCAGTTAATTCGAGATATACTCACCATGACAATCCAGTTGATAGTACTGAGCGTCTTTGCTGAAGGACACAGAATAATACTGGCACCTATCTCGATTCAGATCACAGCTAACACATTTAGTAGAGTTTGGATTGCTTTCCAAGAGCACTCTGCAAAACAGACGAGCTTCATTTCAGAGATGAAGTTGATTTTTTGGGGGGGGGGTTTTGTTGTGTGGTTTTTTTTTTTTTTTTTTTTAAGCTGTGCTAAACTAAGGTATGATTTTAAAATAAAATGACCAAATGAAGTATGTTAAAATTCAGGAGTAAAGTTCTTACAGGCTTAAAAATTAGAGAAAACAGACTTTAGTTTTTTTTTAAGTTCAGTTAATACCGGAATTATAGCCATAGCAAAAAAAGCATAAGAAGTTTTCTTTAGGGGTTTGTTGCTAATTCTTTTCACAATTGTCCTTATATTAACTAAATTTATAGAAAAATATTGTAGCTATTTTTCCAGTTTACGCTCCTACACTAATTTTCATTAAATATCCTATAAAGGTTTCCACATTAGATTGTGAACATCCCAATCTTATATTTTGTAATGCTTTTTCTTAAAGTTCCTTTTTCATTAACAAATATTTTACTTGTATTACAGAAAGAAAGTCTTACTTATAAAGATTTCTTCCTCCTGGCATTTCATTTTCATTACTAATGTAGTATCTATAAAAGCAAAACATACTGGTTTAGATAAAACATTTACAGTACATTACAATGCCCTCCTGATAGGAATCAACAGCTTAATTACAGTACTTACAAAAAGTTACTGGTTACAGCTGCTATGCTGATTACTTCCCATTTTCCTGCAGTAATAGGCACTGGAGCCTGGAGAGGTAGGGGAGGCAAGGCAGAAAGTAGAATCTGAAGCTCCTCAACCACCAGGAGAAACACAGGTCAGCAGTGACTGTCCTACACCTTATTACCTACCTGTGAGCCATTTATGTAATGGATGTGCTTGTAACCTACTGCATTGCTGAAGACTCTGTAGTAGGTAATGTTGTCGGGTGCAAAGTGAGGGACAGATGGCTGAAACTTGAACAAAAGAGAGATGTCTATTAAAGCAAATAACAAAACACCAAAATGATAAATCTAGTTTTGACATTGCTAAACAGGAGTTTTAATACTTGAAACAATATAGCACTGAATGCACTGGGATTTTTTTTTTTTTTTTTTTTTTTTTTTGTCTACTTAATAGGTAGAACCTGTAGCCATTAACCTAAAAATAAACACATTTAAAATATTTTCTTGCTCCTTCAATAGCAGAATTTCCTGAGTATTACTCCTGGTAATCCCCTCCTACCTTCCTTGAATTTGAAATCCTACAGTTCCTAGTTTCCTTCCATTTTAGGACACAATATGTGCATCTATAAAGTCACCGTTTTATTTTGTCCAATGCCAACACGCTGCTGTAACCTATAGCAATGTCAACACTGCAAATACATTTTCCTTAAATTTCCCATTTTAAAAATGGGCTTGTGAACAAATTCTTCGAATATTTTTTTCTTTTTAGCCTGACAATGAAAAATATCCCCTTTATTTAAAGAACACAAGCTGCTTTCCAACAGGAAATTTTGTTCCTAAGTAGAAAAAAATACCCAACTGCATACAGAATGCCAGAGAACCCAAACTGGAATGGTATTTTCATGAAAGAACTATCCACTTATCAATTGGGAGTGACAGAAATGAATGGATTCCTTCTACTGACTGTCATTTGGATGTGCTCCATATGGTAAGGAGAAAAACAAGAGGAATGAAATTGAGCCGAATGAAATACAAGTTACTTCTGTGATAAATGTCCAAAACAGCTAAATGTTAATTAGGCAACTGACACAATGCAATTACCTCCGAGACAGTATACCCGTTTTTTAAATGGGGGTCGAAACAGAAAGATGAAGTGACTTGCCTCTGGTCACTCAATGTAAGCAACGACAACTTGCGTCTTCCTAACCCATGTGATCCAGATCATCTCTCCTTCATCCCCAGCAATATTTTTTGCAAAAAATAACCTGGCAAATATTTTGCTAGCTTCTCCCTTATCACAGTCTTGCTTTTTCAAAGTGTGACTTTCCTTCAACTCAACTGGCAAGCTTTAACTTAACTCATGACCTGGAAGCCTTATGCTGTAACACAGGCTGTTCTGAGCATTCTTAGATTAAGCATAAATTCATCTCTACTTTGGAAAGGGGAAAAAAATAAAATGAAAGAGAGTGCAAAAGAAAAGAAAAAAAATCCACTATATATACAAAGAGAGCTACATATCTATATTTTACACACCTGTTTATTTAAGTTTGTATATATACTTATATGAATTGTATACATATGTATGCATGCATATACATACATACACTCCCCCCCAATATATATATATAAATATCCCTTATTAAATGTCATTTTATCATCCCTAGGTAAGAATAAAAGAATAAATATACCTTTCCTGCCCCCTCTTTAATCCTCTCTACTTTCCACTCCCTCCTAAAAACCAAGAATTTAGTGAGATTCTCTTTTTCTCCCAACAGCTCCTAAGATGTGGGTTGTCTCTTTAAAAGAAACAAAAAACCAACAACCTAGTTTAATGGCACAGACTTGCATTTTGCCCTCTCATTTTGCACAACTGTTTACAAAGTCTGCAGCTTGATCATCACATTGTCTAATTGTGAAGCCTTTGCTGCAGAGAAGCAAAATGTGTCAGCGTTAAGGCCTTCCTTTCCATATCAAATTTGACAGCAGGTGGGTTGATCTCTCATCTTCATACTGCGGATGATTTCATCCCTGCTGTTGCCTCCCTCTTTGCATTTCTTTAAACTTTCATTTTTGACTTCAAAAGTGAATTAGTGACTAAAGCATAATCAGTGTGTGGAAAATGCGGGAGTGGAAAGTGTACTCTGTGTTCTCATCAAAAACTCTGAAACTCATTTCTCCCTCCAAGTCTGAACTTTTGCATCTCTGCTTCACTTCCCCCAGATCTTCTGTGTAGTTCATTAGGTGCCTACTCTTTACCATGTACAAAAGGACTGAGAGGCAGCTTTGAAAGCATCATCCAGACAGTAGCGATTGGTTTAGCAGAAGTTTATGAAAATTGTAATCTGTCCAGTTATTTGCATCTTGTCCCCCATTCTATTCAATGGGTATTTCAGGTGGGGGAAAAATAAATAAATAAATAAAAAGCCCCAAAGAGAATGTAGAATGGTTTGCTGCAAACTGAAATGCTAGAAATTACTTTTGTTCTCTATGCCCTTCCTCCAACAGAATTCAAAGGTTACAGGATACACTTTATACATTTTATCCCCTAGATCATTCTAGAGGTGGCGAGAAGACTGGAGAGCCGCCAAACCAGCATAGCTGACAACTCCCCCAGAACAGAGGGAATTCTGATTCTGCCTCCTTCACTCCCCTACCTACTGCTACCAAAATGGCAGCTCAGAATTAAAAAGGAGTCTGTAAGGAGCACTCCACTTTTTGGCAAGCTAAACACGATGCACAGGTCATAGAGGACACAGTTACAACTCCAGCCCATGCTGTGCTGCCAGCCCAGCCTGGGAGTTCAGAAACTCCATAGCCACAAAAGCTTAAAACTGGGAGCAGGGTGGTGTAGCAGCTCCATTCGAGATCATTTTTTCCTTTGCATGTAAAATGCAACAAGTAAATGGATCAGACCTGCACACAAGACACACTGCAACTGGTGAGGCTCACGTGAAATTTTCTTAATTATCAGTGTTATTTAGCACGTAACAGTTTTAGAAATTGAACACTTACTCTGCCAATCCAGCCAGTTGTACTTTCTTCTGTATGCTGTTTTTCCTAAGAAAGAAAACAATCTCACAACAATTCTGTTTATTTTACATCAGGCTACGTTTCTGCAATTATAAACATACAGAGATATAATGCTTGATAAATGAAACTAGAAAGGAGCAGAGTGACTCTCTTACCTCTTTTTTCTTACCTGTGGACACAACCAATTTCCAGTAGCACTTTCAAAGTCACAGACTGTGAGGACTGAAAAATTCTGAATTCTTCTGAGCCACTGCAGACAAATCCTTTCATCCGTCACCCATGTTACAACACTCAGATAATGATCCCTGAAAACAGCAATAGCATTAGACTCTTAAAATCCTCTCTGTCATATCATACCATGCAATAGCATTCAGCAATTTACTGAATGAGCCTCATCTGGCTATTTTCTCTTCAATCTACTCTTCCACAATAAACAATGATGCAAACCTAATTGAGCCATTTTCTTGTCAACTGTTTTTGTCACTAGAAGATGGTTTGGTTATTTTCATTCATACAATAAAGAATTAGATGTTTTGTACATAACAGCTTCCAGAAAGACTGAAATTAAATTCTAACAGCCAGATCACTATCATCTAATGCATAAAATAGCTACCGCAGACTGTTCATAATCTTGTACTGTGTGCATCTAGAGGGAATTCTTCTGAATATTGAGTTGTATGGGTCCTAGACTTTAGAGTTTTATCTTTAGCTGCATGAAGTTGGTTGCTTGTAAGCACTTTCTGAGTGATACACATCTTTGTTCAATTTAATACTTATTTCCATGATTTAGAATGGAGGGAGAGATCATACAAGAACAGCTATTAATATCTGAATATTTTACTTTCATCTTTAGAATACCAACTAGTTGACATGAAGTACTGGAGTATCTAAAAAAAATAAATATTAAAAAACCCATGTAATTTTCATGAATATTCCTATATATTAATTTTAAAAAGGCACCACATAAAATTTAGTGGCTTTGTTTACCATTATGATCTGTTAGATGTACTCATCTTTTCTTATTTTAGATCTCTCCCATCTCCTAGAAGACTTTGAACTAAAAATAAAACAAACCTCCCCTCGAAGGCAAGTATACATTTTTAACTGGAATTCGCACATTTGACTTAGTTCCAAGTTCATGTTCTCTCCCCCCCCCCAGGTTAGTTAACAAAAATGTGTGGGAAGTTTTGTAGAGTGAGTACATTCATGATCACTGGGGGGGGGGGGGGGGGAAGTGGAGAATAAACGAAAAAGAAAATACTACAATTAGAGTGGATGGATTAAAAATATATGCCAACTGGTTGCTGACCACTTTCAGGTTTATTTCTAAATTGCAGCTTAGAAATTATGTTTGAAAAAGGTTTATTTCTGTGTTTATATTTGACTGGGAAGTTTCGACCCTGGTCATTTAACTGTTATTGTTACTGCTTCTAACAGTGAATTTTAGACCGAAAATACTGCAAAAGCACTCTGCAGGAGCTGGTTTGAGGAAAAAAAAGCCCCAATAAACAAATAAAAACCAACCAAAACCCAACAAATTAAAACCTTGTGCTCCTCATGCACCTGTAACACCCAATTCCCCTTTCTTTAGAAAGGGAATCAGCCCCACGGTTTTTGTTCCCTTGAAGTAAGAGAAGTTAATTCTGGAGACTATAAATCATCTATCAAGACAAGATGGATAGTGAGGGTAAAAATCCCCAACAAAATTACTATTTATTATACTGTTATTATAACACAGTAAATATTTTAAGGTTATTATAGAGACTAGAAGTGCACCTTCAGTTTTCAACAACCCATCAAATGTTAACTAAGCTGAAATTAAGCATAGCGTACAGTAGTTCTGCATTGTTCTTACTCATTTGCTGCTGAGAAAGGATTCCTGCAATAATTGTCTGGAACTCTCTACTCTGAGGACTTATTTTTAGGACAGATCACTTCAGACAAGAAGCATCCACTGCCCCATCCTCCTATTAGCCAACAGGAGTCCCCTGTACTCATGATGCTAAAAGTGGTGTCTATACACTGCATGGATTTCATGCTGGTCATCGGTGCAAAAAATATCAGATTTTATCTACTATGATATGTGGCACTGCCATTCCAGGTTTTGGCAGCTTTTCTTGACAAAACTCCTCTGAAACAGAAGTGTACTGTGCCCCCTTCAAATGTGGAGATGCAACTGCTGTGTATACGAGCTTTGGATAGAGCGGCAATAGGCAACCATTTGCTGGGGCATTGCCCGTTGAAATTCCCATCCAGGCAGGTCAGGTATGACACCAATTCAAACTTAAGTTTTACTCAGAATTTGGCTCTGGGAGAGTAAAAACAGAATTTCTCATCACAGAAAGTAACCTTTCCTGTCAAACAGTGGTATAAATATACATGCAATGAAAATACCTATTATTTTGCACTTCCAGGAACAAACCTACCCAACAGCAACATTGCACATTGCTTGCTTTTTCCTGCCCATGTACTTTTGCTCCTGCAAAATTCCTCAAGACTTGTTCTGGCCACCTCAACGTTTGTACGACACACGTGAGGTTTAACCATTACCTGGAGCAGCCACTGGGAGAAAGATGAAGTTTCATTCCTTGCACTCATCATTCAAAATTGGTTTACACTGTTACATTAATTTAAATATGGATAAACTCCATATAAAACTCAGGGCTATATATTAGCCAGATGGATACAAGGCTGGAAGGGAGATGGTGGTTACTCTCCACAGGTCACACAACAGCATTGTTCAGCTTTCATTAGGTGTGAACAAAAGATAACACATGACTCTAAGACAACAAGAATCTAAATCAGAATTGAGCAAAACATATAGGGCTTTACTTCTGTGGCACTGAAATTCTGGAGAAAACCAGCGTACAACAGCTACGTAACACCTCGCTATTGCAGTGTTACTGCACAGAAAGGATAAAGAATAACACTCATAAAATCCTGCTTAATGCAGAGATGTTAGTTACACCATGGTGAGGACCGAAATGGAATAGCACTGAGATTCCAGTTACAACTTTTTTGGCCACTATGTTCAAAATGCTGGTTTTATTCACTAGCTAACAGACCTCTCTTGTTTTTCCCTAAAGTTTATCGGTGTAACCTATGCTTCCATACCCAACGTGTTAGTAAGTACAAGGCTCTAAACAATTTCTACAATGCTGTTAAAAAGAAACAACGAAATCCAGGATCTGGGATACCAAATTCTGTGTGCATGCATTTTAAAACAATTTAGCTGCTCTTTACAAAATACATTTATATCATGTTGTGCATTTCCAGTGGCATTTTGAGAAATATGATTTTTCATTTACTGTGAGAGGTGCTGGTTTTCACCATGTTTCCAAAGAAAACAAACATTTTGAGTATATTCTATGAAAAAGTTTGCCCTCTCCCTACTCACTGTTTTATGCCCCTGTTTTGAAGGGAGCATTTAATTTTTCAAG